>JBBGZY010003739.1:32500-79547 GCA_037952925.1 Lithobates clamitans
TCCTGCCTATTCATTTTCATTTTTTTTTTTCTAATCCTTTAAACTTTCTTCAACCCTTGTAGCCGGCACATCCCCGGCCTCTCCTACAGCCTCATCGCAGCTCTGCTTTCATGTAACTCACCAGTTGAGCAAAATATGATTGAAAGCAAAAGGGGGGGGGGGTTGGGCCCTAAAATAAAGACTCCATGTAATTAGGGCACATCTGGCCCTTTGCGCACAGACTTGGCCCAGGCTTTTTTCGCGGTGTCTGGAGTCCAGGAACACGACCAAAACGAGAAGACACAAGTGATGACCTACTTAATTCCTCAGCTTTGACTTATAACCGCGTTCTACCAGGGAAAGACTTGAACCTTGGAAAGACCTTCTATACGTTATTTGTATGAATTAGCACTTGGCTTCTTAAACTGGGAATCTCCCGTTTTTTCTGGAAAGTCTTTAAAGTGAATTTGTCACCAAATTTGGACAGTTCAAAGTGAGCATGTTATTGAGAAAAGTTCATGAGTAGAGGTGTAATTTTAATGAAAACCTAGATATCAGGATGAGCAGAGATAAAGGCAGCTGAAAGTTTTTTATAGGCAAGTCTTGACTTTTCTATAAAAGTCACACTTGGTCCCGCCTCCCTGCTGACCAGTGAGGTCATGGATCACAATGAAAACAAATGGAAAGGGAAAGTTTCAAGCACAGTCTGCAGCACCGGGATCCCCCGCTGCTCAGCAGTCATTGGTTGCTAGGTCCCCTGGCATCCTAGCAACCGATGATGTCATGTGTGTTCCCCACCTCCTGCAGCAAGCTTCTCCTGCCCGAGCTCGTGCCCCCTGCAGCTCGCTTCATCTCCAGCTCCTGCACCCGGCCTGTCTGAATACAGGGAAATATTAATCAGGTACACTGTTCATTTGATGGCCTCTACCAGTCTACAGGTGCACTCTCATGGACCACAACTGACCTATAAGTATACTCTAATGGGGGAACCTTATCTATGGGGGCACCCTGATGGGCACACCTGATGTAAAGAGGCACTCTGGTGTGGACACCTGCTGTAAAGGGGCACTCTGATGGGCACACCTGATGTAATGGGACACTGGGCACACCTGATGTAATGGGACACTCTGATGGGTACACCTGATGTAATGGGACACTCTGGGCACACCTCATGTAAAGGGGCACTCTGATGGGCACACCTAATCTAAAGGGATATTTTGGGGGGGTACACCTGATGTAATGGGACACTCTGGGCACACCTCATGTAAAGGGGCACTCTGATGGGCACACCCGATGTAAAGGGATATTTTTGCGGGTACACCTGATGTAATGGGACACTCTGATGGGCACACCTGATGTACACTTGAACCATAACAGGCCACATACCCTCAAATTGGGGGGGGGGTGCTCTGTCCCCCCCAAAGCATATTGTCCCCATTTTGATGAAAACAAAGGCCTCTTCCCAACAACCCTGGCTGGTGGTTGTTGGGGGTCTGTGGGCAGGGGCCTTATCGGAAAGTCCCCTTTAACAAGCCCCCCATGTGAAGGAGTATGGCGTACATTGTACCCCTAATCATTCACCAAAAAAAGGTGTCAAAAATAAAAATAAAAACAATGTCCCCTGAAGTAAAGCCTGGTATGGATTAGGGGGGGGGGGGGGGCACGCTGTTTTTTTTCCTTTTTTTTTCTTTTTTCATTGTCGGCATTCTTTTTTTTTTTTTTTACATCTAGGTGTCAGTGGTGAAGCCCGCTGACAGCTGATGAGCCATCGGATGTTAAGCACACTGCAGGCCGGCTTCCTGGCCCGCTTCTTAACAGCCAGCTATTCTTTACACGGAATTCGTAACGGTCAATAAATATTCGACCGATTTTGAATTCGAATCGTTCTGAAAATGTGGATTTTGACATGAAAATGAATAAACAAAATTGAACTAAACAGATTCCAAAACGAATCTGTGAAACTAAATTAATAACATAACTAATTTATCCAAATATGCCTCCATGGTGCAGTGTAGATGGCAGCTGCGTTCGATGTTCTTTGCCTTTTGGATTGTGCATATTTGTCCTATTGACGTGCATTTGGGTTGAAAGCAAAGCAGGGTAAATGCAGCCAATGCTGTGTCTCCACCATCAGCGTTTGATAGCAACACCTATGTGCACAAGCCCTTAAAGTGTATTTCCACCAAGCCAGAGTATAACACATGCCCTTATTCACATAGCATAACTGAAAAATGTGTTGCTCAAGCTGCAATTTACAGACCGCTTTGTAGCTTAAAGGTGTTGTAAAGGTTTGTATAAAAATAACAAACATGTTATACTTACCAGCTCTGTGCAAGGGTTTTGCCCAGAGCAGCCCCGATCCGCCTCTTCTGGGGTTCCCTGACTCCTCCCCTTTATTGGGTGCCCCCACGAAGAGCCACTTTCCATGGGGGCACCCATGCTCCAGAGTCCCACTGCTGTGGCCATTGATACAGACCGCGGGACTCGCCCCCCGCCCCCTGCATTACTGGATTTGATTGACAGCAACGGCTCCTGCTGCTATCAATCTATCCAATGAGGACCCGAGACAGCGACCGGAGCCACTGTGCTTGTGCTCAGTGCTGGAACGGGTGGGCTCAGGTAAGAAAAGCGGGGGGGGGGGCTCAGGGGGGCAGCTGCAGCAAAGGTTTTTCATCTTAATGCATAGAATGCATTAAGGTAAAAAGCCATGAGATTTAACAATCCCTTTTTAAGCTGCAATTTATAGAGAGCTCCATAACTCCCGCTGAAATATATAGACAGAGCTGTAGCTCAAGATAAAATTTTATAGAAAACGCTCAGTAACTCATGCTGAAATTTGTAGACGGAGCTCTGTGGCTCAAGCTGATATTTATAGATGGAGATCTGTAGCTCAAGCTGAAATTTTTATGAAGAATTTCAGCTTAAGCTACAGATTTTCACCTACAAATTTCAGCTTGAGCTACAGATCTTTGTCTGTAAGATTTCAGATTGAGCTACAGAGCTCCATCTATAAATTTCATCTTGTGCTACAGAGCTCTGTCTACAAAATTTCAGCTTAAGCTACAGATTTCCATCGACAGCGCTCCTGTAACTCAAGCTAAACTTTATAGACAGAGCTCTGTAGCCCAAGCTGAAATTTTGTAGTCAGAGCTCTGTAGCCCAATATGAAATTTACAGATGGAGATCTGTAGCTCAAGCTGAAATTTGTAGACAGAGTTTTATAGCTCAAGATGAAATTTGTAGACCTCTCTGTAGCTCAAGATGAAATTTGTAGACAGAGCTCTGTAGCTCAAGATGAAATTTGTAGACAGAGCTCTGTAGCTCAAGATGAAATTTGTAGACAGAGCTCTGTAGTCCAAACTGCAATTTACAAACACCTGTGAATGGGTCAGGCCACGGATCAAACAGAAATATGTTGCTGAAACATAATTATTCTGTGATCATGCGCTCTTAGGTTATATTTAGTGTATCTTCTTGGATCCAACTGCTTATAACCACCAAAAAAAAAATGAAAATTTTTTTTCAGCTTGTGTCTACAACCATCATCTTTATCCTGTCCCTTCCTCATTGGTAGATTCCCCCAAAAACTGGTTTCCTTGTTGCTAGATTCCCCCAAAACTGGTTTCATTGTTGCTAGATTCCCCCAAAACTGGTTTCATTGTTGCTAGATTCCCCCAAAACTGGTTTCATTGTTGCTAGATTCCCCCAAAACTGGTTTCATTGTTGCTAGATTCCCCCAAAACTGGTTTCCTTGTTGCTAGATTCCCCCAAAACTGGTTTCCTTGTTGGCAGTTTCCCCCAAAACTGGATTTCTCATTGAAAGACTTCCCCTAACGCTGCTTTCCTCATTGGAAGACTTCCCCCAACTCTGCTTTCCTCTTTAGAAGACTTCCCCCAACTCTGCTTTCCTCTTTGGAAGACTTCTCCCAACTCTGCTTTCCTCTTTGGAAGACTTCTCCCAACTCTGCTTTCCTCTTTGGAAGACTTTTCCCAACTCTGCTTTCCTCTTTGGAAGACTTCTCCCAACTCTGCTTTCCTCTTTGGAAGACTTCCCCCAACTCTGCTTTCCTCTTTGGAAGACTTCCCCCAACTCTGCTTTCCTCTTTGGAAGACTTCTCCCAACTCTGCTTTCCTCTTTGGAAGACTTCTCCCAACTCTGCTTTCCTCTTTGGAAGACTTCCCCCAACTCTGCTTTCCTCTTTGGAAGACTTCTCCCAACTCTGCTTTCCTCTTTGGAAGACTTCTCCCTACTCTGCTTTCCTCTTTGGAAGACTTCTCCCAACTCTGCTTTCCTCTTTGGAAGACTTCCCCCAACTCTGCTTTCCTCTTTGGAAGACTTCCCCCAACTCTGCTTTCCTCTTTGGAAGACTTCCCCCAACTCTGCTTTCCTCTTTGGAAGACTTCCCCCAACTCTGCTTTCCTCTTTGGAAGACTTCCCCCAACTCTGCTTTTCTCTTTGGAAGACTTCTCCCAACTCTGCTTTCCTCTTTGGAAGACTTCCCCCAACTCTGCTTTCCTCTTTGGAAGACTTCCCCCAACTCTGCTTTCCTCTTTGGAAGACTTCTCCCAACTCTGCTTTCCTCTTTGGAAGACTTCCCCCAACTCTGCTTTCCTCTTTGGAAGACTTCTCCAAACTCTGCTTTCCTCTTTGGAAGACTTCCCCCAACTCTGCTTTCCTCTTTGGAAGACTTCCCCCAACTCTGCTTTCCTCTTTGGAAGACTTCCCCCAACTTTGCTTTCCTCTTTGGAAGACTTCTCCCAACTCTGCTTTCCTCTTTGGAAGACTTCTCCCAACTCTGCTTTCCTCTTGGAAAGACTTCCCCCAACTCTGCTTTCCTCTTTGAAAGACTTCCCCCAACTCTGCTTTCCTCGTTGGAAACATAATTATTCTGTGATCATGCACTCTTAGGTTATATTTGGTGTATCTCCTTGGATCCAACTCTCAAGTATGCAAGCAGTGATGCACTGATGCGATTTATTTACATTGAACAGCTTATAACCACCAAAAAAAAAAAAATGACCGTTTTTTTTTCAGCTTGTGTCTACAACCATCATCTTTATCCTGTCCCTTCCTCAAAATTTCATGTCTCTTCTGCATTTGTTAAATAATTACCCCTGTATCCCTCCTGTGAATTATCTCTCCCATAAGTTTGATGTATACAAAGAGCTAAAATGAAAAAGTGAATAAAAAAAAAAATAAAAAAATCTTTGTGTTCAGAACAAGATGCTGGTTTGGATGCTCTCAGCAACATCCTGGGCCGACAGAAGCAGATGGGCTACGACATCGGGAATGAGCTGGACGACCAGAACGGTGAGCAGTTATTATCACACTTATTGCTCTCTGTGCTGTGATGGGTTCAGGGCCAGCTTGGGTTCTTCCTAACTGTGAACCTCCTGATACTGGTGCTGGCTGTGTTCCGTGTTTTCAGTTTGTCACATGTCAAATATTTTTTTGTACAAGCAATTTAATCTTTTGTTTTGCTGTTTGTAGAGCAATTTAGGTAAGTAAATATTTGTAAAAAATGTTTGACGGGCTGCTAACATGCAGGAAACTTTTACTTGTGCTGAAGTCAGGAACTCATATTATTTGAAGTATTTAAAGCTTTTTAAAGTTTTGGCTAGAGCAAGAAAGTTCTGTTTGGTCTTAATTGCTTTGAAATTGTCGAAAGAAATACAGGCAAATTAACAGTGTCAACATACAGTGTGTAACATTTTTGTTTTGAGAATCTGCATGTTTTGAGCACCTTCATCAGTGGCTACGGAGATTTCTGGACTAGTATTCTGGGGTTCAGAGTATGTAAAGAATCTAAATCTACCATGCATCTCTAAACTAGCGATTGAAGAAGACTTTAGAGTCCTTGCAAAATATTTTCATACCTGAGAAATAACAGAAAGTCGGAGGGAATGCTCCTCAAAGTGATGTAAATCACTTTTAGACAGTTGGCCCCAAAACTGGTTTCTGTGTTGGAAGATTCCCCCAAAACTGGTTTCTGTGTTGCAAGATTCCCCCAAAACTGGTTTCCTCATTGGAAGATTCCCCCAAAACTGGTTTCCTCGTTGGAAGATTCCCCCAAAACTGGTTTCCTTGTTGGAAAATTCCAACAAAACTGGTTTTCTCATTGAAGATTTCCCCCAAAACTGGTTTTCTCATTGAAGATTTCCTCCAAAACTGGTTTCCTTGTTGGAAGATTCCCCCAAAACTGGTTTCCTCATGGAAGATTCCACCAAAACTGCTTTCCTCGTAGGAAGATTTTCCCGAACACTGCTTTCCTCGTAGGAAGACTTCCCCCCAACACTGCTTTCCTCGTAGGAAGACTTCCCCCAACACTGCTTTCCTCGTTGGAAGACTTCCCGCAGCACTGCTTTCCCCGTTGGAAGACTTCCTGCAGCACTGCTTTCCCCGTTGGAAGACTTTCCCCAACACTGCTTTCCTCGTAGGAAGACTTCCCCCAACACTGCTTTCCTCATTGGAAGACTTCCCCCAACACTGCTTCCTCGTTGGAAGACTTCCCCCAACACTGCTTCCTCGTTGGAAGACTTCCCCCAACACTGCTTTCCTCGTCGGAAGACTTCCCCCAACACTGCTTTCCTCGTCGGAAGACTTCCCCCAACACTGCTTTCCTCGTCGGAAGACTTCCCCCAACACTGCTTTCCTCGTCGGAAGACTTCCCCCAACACTGCTTTGCTCGTCGGAAGACTTCCCCCAACACTGCTTTGCTCGTCGGAAGACTTCCCCCAACACTGCTTTGCTCGTCGGAAGACTTCCCCCAACACTGCTTTCCTCGTATGAAGACTTGACCCAACACTGCTTTCCTCGTATGAAGACTTGACCCAACACTGCTTTCCTCGTTGGAAGACTTCCCCCAACACTGCTTTCCTCGTTGGAAGACTTCACCCAACACTGCTTTCCTCGTCGGAAGTCTTCACCAAACACTGCTTTCCTCATCGGAATATTTCCCCTCTAAAGACAACTCTAAAATTTTGGATCTCCCATCAGTTTCTGTTCCGGTGACAAAATAGTCCACAAGGCAAATAAAGGGCATATTTCCTCCCAGAGAGATCCTAACCCTTCCCGTACTAACAAAAGGATCATATCCTCCTCCTAATGTGCAGCACTCTTTCTGCATACAGCTCACCGATTTAAAAGTACAATTTTTTTTCTGCTTTGTAGAGCTTGTTCATACTTGATGTACCCTGAACACATTAGCAGGAAAATCAGTTTTAAAAAGGGGGGGGGGGGGGGGGGGACTAAGCACACAAAACAAAAATTTAGTTTATTCAGCATGAAATGGAGCTTAGTCATGTAGCATGCATTTTCCATTTTTGGTAAACTCATTCAATGAATCCAAGCTCTGCAAGCTGACATAACATACACTGCATTGATGCATTCACACAATTTCACAGTAACCATGAGAACAAACAAGGTTCAGGAATATTCCTTTATCGCATTGTTTTGCAAATCTATGTACACTACAAACTGTATGATTGTTTGAAGAGAAATGCATCTGTAGCAGGCTCTAAGTGTGAGGAGGAAGGGCAAGCAGTAAAAATGAAAGTGAAACCTTCTAAGCAGCTTATAAACCTTGCGATCTTTCTGCACATAGCTTGAAGTGCTTTATTCCTCCCTTTGAGGAGCAAAATGGCAGCAGGGCCGTAAAAGACCCAGTTTGGGAATATTTACTAACCTGACAGCTTATTATTCTAAACAGGAAACCTTCATTTTGTCTGCAAATAATAAAGATTCTAACTACCAGCAAGAATGAGTCCTTACATTTAAAGAGCACCTTTCATATCAGATCCATCATGGCAGCGACTGTTAGTGGGCATCCAATCAGCCGTCCCTTTAAAGTGAATGGGACTGTCGGTGAGCCAACAGGGGGGTCAGAGGAGGAGCCAACAGGGGGGTCAGAGGAGGAGCCAACAGGGGGGTCAGAGGAGGAGCCAACAGGGGGGTCAGAGGAGGAGCCAACAGGGGGGTCAGCGGAGGAGCCAACGGGGGTCAGAGGAGGAGCCAACAGGGGGGTCAGCGGAGGAGCCAACAGGGGGGTCAGCGGAGGAGCCAACAGGGGGGTCAGCGGAGAAGCCAACAGGGGGGTCAGCGGAGGAGCCAACAGGGGGGTCAGCGGAGGAGCCAACAGGGGGGTCAGCGGAGGAGCCAACAGGGGGGTCAGCGGAGGAGCCAACAGGGGGGTCAGCGGAGGAGCCAACAGGGGGGTCAGCGGAGGAGCCAACAGGGGGGTCAGCGGAGGAGCCAACAGGGGGTCAGGGGAGGAGCCAACAGTGGGTCAGGGTAGGAGCCAACAGGGGGTCAGGGGAGGATCCAACAGGGGGTCAGAGGAGGATCCAACAGGGGGTCAGAGGAGGATCCAACAGGGGGTCAGAGGAGGATCCAACAGGGGGTCAGAGGAGGATCCAACAGGGGGTCAGAGGAGGATCCAACAGGGGGTCAGGGGAGGAGCCAACAGAGGGTCAGAGGAGGAGCTGCCGCTGTGGGACAGAGATGAGTGTTGTTCTTCAAAAATTATAATTTAAATCGAGTTGATTTAAATCAAATCCACCCTGGTGCAGACACCCCCCAGGGGGTCACCAAAGGGGGGGCCCGAACAGCAGTGGTATCGGTGCGGCAATAAAGGAGGACGATTACAGAAAGATGCACTGTGTCTGTGCCTCTCACTCCAGCAGCTGAAAGCCGTTTTCTCCCCCTCTCCTTCCTGCCTGCTTTCAGCTGCTGGAGGGAGAGACATATGTAATGATTTACTAAACACAAATCCTTTATTACTACAAGTACACTTGGGAGTGCAGTCGCTGTAGATCTGAGGGGAAGATCTGAAATGAGGGGAAGCTCTGCTGATTTCTATCATCCAATCATATGCAAGCAAAAATGCAGTTTTTTTTATTTTCTTTGCATGTCCCCCTCAGATCTACAGCGACTGAACTTCCAAGTGCACTTGTAGTGCTCAGTGGATTTGCATTTAGTAAATAAACCCCATAGAGACACACAGTGCTTCGTTCTTTAATCTTCCCCTAATCCTGATGCACCGTTTTTTTTTCTCTTTCTGTGCTGCTCACATCTGATTCCCCCCTGTGTGCCCGGGCACCCCCTCATCCCCCACCCCCACCCCCACCCCCGCAGCGCCGCCGGCTTCCCTCTCCCGCCAGCTGCTGCGGGCACACAGGCATGTAGAGAGTGGGGGAAAGGGGGCTGGTAAATATCGGCCCCTTCTTTTTCTGAATTAGACACAGTGAGTGATCTGCACGGATCGGTCTTGTGTCCATTCATAACTGAGCATAGTAAACTGTGTTTACTATGCTTCAGTTTATGAACGAACAGGAACCTCTTGTGTGCTGTACATCTTCAATGCAAAAAGTGATCCGTAGAAGGACTTCTGTGCTACTATATCAAAACTAGGAAATTAATAATCAGTGTAATAGTATTGCTGCGAAATCAAAAAGTGAACCGAGGCTACAGAGAAAGGAATCGGATTTTCCTCAATTTGTCCTTCTATTCTTTCTATCAAAGGTGAGATGTTAGGGGTCTGTTCAGGCTTCTGATATTTCATCCACCCCCCTCCCCTCCTTTTTTAACAGCATTGTTGTACAAAACAATGTAAAAAAAAAATGTATATCAAAAGAAATACAGTATCTCACAAAAGTAAGTACACCCCTCAGTCACATTTGTGTAAATCTTTTCTTCTATCTTTTCATGTGACAACACTGAAGAAATGACACTTGTCTACAATGTAAAGTAGTGAGTGTACAGCTTGTATAACAGTGTAAATTTGCTGTCCCCTCAAAATAACTCAACACACAGCCATTAATGTCTAAACCGCTGGCAACAAAAGTCAGTACATTTTTTTTTTTTATATAAAGCTCGGAGTTCTCCTTTAGCAGTGAAGTATGATGTCGTTACTATGATGTCACTGTTTACAAAAGTAAAACTCTCCCCAGCTGAATATCTTTCTCTCCCGCCGATTGCCTCCCCCCCCCCCTCCCCCGGGGGACAGACCTCGTCTTGTCAAGTGGCTGACATTTGCAAGGTGTTCTTGTCCTGCGCCGGGTCAAACAGACAAGAAAACAAATCATTTCCTCGCCGCGGTAATAATATTTGTCTCTTGTGAAAACCTCGCGCTGACAAAACAAACAGAGAGAGCGCACAATCGACCGTCTCGGGGGGGGAGGAGGGGCCGCCAGCTACTCCAGATGATGGACACTGCGGAGCCCCGGTGCCCAACCTGCGGCCCGAGGGCCGGACGCGGCCCTTTTGTTGTTTACTGTGCAGCCCGTAGTCAGCGTTGCCTCGGTTCCTTTATTCGGGGACTCTGAAGGAAAATATTAAATAAACCGGTTTCTACTAATAAAGCGTCTTGTACTTTTGGTGGGGAGACGTCCCAATGGAATGTAAAGTGCATTCGTCTTAATGTGATTGTAAACGATCACCTTGTAAAACAACACTTTCAGTTTAAAATAGAAATGAAAGTCAAAACATTTGTGTGTAGGTATAAAAAAAAAACATTATAAATGCCCCCCCCCCCCTTTTTTTTTTTATATATAAATGATCACATTCCCTCTGTTCTCAGGTGCATAAGAGCTGGGGGGAGGAGAAGCAGCAGTACACAGAGCTTCCCAGTGAATAGCTGTGCAGCGGGGGGGGGGGGGGGTGTCAGCAGGACAAGTCTGATCATTGGAGGAGAGCAGGCTGTGTTCTCAACACAGCTAGAGAACTGACCACGCTGTGCTCTCCTGCTTAGCGTGGTCAGTTTTGTAATAGGAAAGCAAGAGGGTCCGGCAGGAACACCCCAGGGACTTCACATAAAGGAAGCAATACAAAGAGAACAGGAGACATTCTCATACAAGTACATGGTATATCAGCAATATGAAGTGTTGGGGTAACAAACGCTTTAAGGCGAAAAACTCCAGACCGATATGAAGGATACAGAATAATTCTGCTCTGCACTCATAACTTCATCAGTAAATGTCAGTATTTAAAGCAAACGGTCTAAGTACCTGTATTTGACTATTTGCTAAAGAACATCCCAAAATAAATTCTCCTGCTCCTGACGATTACAGCGATACCACATACAGGAAGTCCCCGAGGTACGAACGGGTTAGGGACTGCCTGTTTGTTCTTAAGTCGGATTTGTTCGTAAGTCGGAAGCGCATGCGCAGAGCGGCAGAGACGTCGTTTTCCGATGTTTTCCGATATGCCCACCGACGCCGCCTCCCGTTCGTAAGTAGGAGTCTTTCGCAAGTCAGGGGTTCGTAACTCCGGGACCTCCTGTATGTGTATGTTAGTTGATGCTTGTACTAGGGGTCGATCGATTATCGGGGGCTGATATTTATAGTATTACAAAGTATTGTATCGGCCAGAAACGTACCGATATTACCGATATTGCTTCAAGTTGTTGTTGTGAATACTTTTGAGTGCAGAGGAGGGGCTTGGGGTCTTATAGACCCCCCAGATCCCTCCATAAAGAGAACCTGTCACTGCCTATTACTGTCACAAAGATGTTACTTTCCTTGTGACAGCAATAAAAGTTATTTTAAAAAAATGGTAATTAAAAGGACGGTGTAAAAAAAAAAATTTTAAATGTACAAAATATCGGCACCTGATATCGGCTTGAAAAATCGGCATCGTATCGGCCCCGGGAAAAAACGATATCGGTCGATCCCTAGTTTGTACCCGTAGTACGGCCCACAAACAGTAGTGCGCATTTTGCTTGTTTTTTTTATCCTATCTAAAACACACTGATAGCTATGACTAAGCACCAATACATGGTGTGAAACGTGTCAGTGATATATCCCCTGCCTTTGCTCATATGAACTTGACTGTATTGTATTTTTATCTTCAATAAAGGTGTCTTATGGGTGTGCGGCCGTCCAGGACTTGTTTTTTGCTCTCTAAAACACACTGATACTAATAATAAAAAATATATAAATCCGTCCCAAAAAAAAATACTGAGCCTGATCTTTGACCTTGATCCAAACACTAATCTTGGCACTGACCTAGATAAAACCTTGATCTGGGTATTTTTTTTATTTTTTTATTGTTATTTTATTGAATTTTTTATTTTTTTTATTTTTTTTACATACACTTTTTTTTTTTGTTTTATTTTTTTTTTCATTTTTCCTCAGCAAGAGAAAGAAAACATTGCAGCAGCTTTAAAGTGACTAACCACTGTGGTAGCCAATCAGAGGCTATAACAGCGGTCAGGTGACCTGGAATCTCAAGTTCCGGGTCCCGATCATTAGTACGGGGCTCAGGGTGAGACCCCGGGCCCTGCGCTGGGAGCGCGCCGTGCGTCCCGGTATCCGTGCCGGGATTGCGCCATGCGTCCCGGTATCCGTGCTGGGATTGCGCTGTGCGTCCCGGTCTCTGTGCTGAGAGCGCGCCGTGCTCCCCGGTCTCTGCGCTGGGAGCGCTCCGTGCTCCCCGGTCTCTGCGCTGGGATCGCTCCGTGCTCCCCCGTCTCTGCTCTGGGAGCGCGCCGTGCTCCCCCGTCTCTGCTCTGGGAGCGCGCCGTGCTCCCCCGTCTCTGCGCTGGGATCGCGCCGTGGTCCCCCGTCTCTGCGCTGGGATTGCGCCGTGGTCCCCTGTCTCTGCGCTGGGATTGCGCCGTGCTCCCCCGTCTCTGTGCTGGGATTGCGCCGTGCTCCCCCGTCTCTGCGCTGGGATTGCGCCGTACTCCCCCATCTCTGCGCTGGGATCGCGCCGTGCTCCCCGGTCTCTGCGCTGGGAGCGCGTCATGCTCCCCCGTCTCTGCGCTGGGAGTGCGCCGTGCTCCCCGGTCTCTGCGCTGGGAGCGCGCCGTGCTCCCCGGTCTCTGCGCTGGGAGCGCGCCGTGCTCCCCGGTCTCTGCGCTGGGAGTGCGCCGTGCTCCCCGGTCTCTGCGCTGGGAGCGCGCCGTGCTCCCCCGTCTCTGCGCTGGGAGGGCGCCATGTGCCCCGGTCTCTGTGCTGGGAGCGCGCCGTGCGTCCCCAAGGAATAAATAAACCTAGTCCAGTGAGGCTGCATGTTTGTGTTTTTACGTCGGCGTCAAGGGGGGTTAAAGAGAAAAAGTCTGGCGTAGCTCTACGTCTTGTTGTCCGTTTACAATGCTGTACTCTGCAAAAATCGTCCACCAGCTTAGCTCACCTGCGATTGGCCGCCCCTCCTGACTTTTTCACCAGTTCAGCAAAAGCAGCGGCGGAACGGATGTGTGTGTCGCGGTGAGTCAGCTGACCCCTCCGTCTTGTCCTCAGCCGTCCTCTGTGAGTCAGCTGCCCGCTTTATCGGAAGCAGCCCTTTGTGACTAAGAAATCCCTTTTTAAATCCGACCTTTTTCCTTTTTAATGGCCAGGATTGCCGGCCCCTTCATTACCTGGATAAAATTAAAATCCCCCCCCCCCCCTCCGTAATTGCAAACAGGCTTTCTCCGCCTTGTGTCCTGCCGCTCGTTATTGACGTCCTGTGATTTTACAACCGCTAGTAAATGTTTATACCATGGCTGGGCTTCCAAGTGCCGTGCAGCTAAGTCACAGCGTGCCAGGGCTGGCTTTGCTTCCAAATACACTGAGCATGGGAACGATTATATGGCATCTGAGAACGTCCATACACCACGCAATATTTGCACGCGATTTGCTGCAGTGGGGTGGCTATTGGGCCGTGCGGGTGATGTGTGGTGGTGGTGTTCGATATTGTACAATTAATGCTATGGGATGAGGCTTCTCCTCTTTCATGTGGAGAAAACAAAGGCTGAGGTTTGGTCATTTAGGGGATTGTGGGTGATTTTGAATGCCCCGGTGTTGTGACAGAAGACAGATGTGTCATCACCTGTCATGGTAACACCTCCGGGCAATTGAAGCGGGCTCATTCCAAACACAGAATCTTAGCACCAACTGGTCTTCACCAGAGCTTCTGATAGTGGAGATGGGCTGGGAACCCTAGTGGCCCCTGGAGCTCTTTGCTGTGGGCTGGTACCAGGTCACAGCCCTCAGGATCGCTCCACCAACGAGTTAGTGAGGGATAGGAAGGCTACAACGCGAAGACTGTACACAAGATGACCAGCAAGAGAATAGTCGGGATCCAGGTGAAGGTCGAGGCAGGTGGCAAACAAGAAAATAAGCCAATTGTTGAATACAGGTTAGATGAAGGGATCATCTGAAGGCATCCCGTAAAAGATGTTGTTTTCTGGTCTGGAGACCTGAGCTAGGGTTATGCAAAGGACTATGCACTTTTAGCAGTTTGAGGTCTCCAGTGATTACACAGGTGCAGTGCAGCATATCCATTGTCATTCATGGTTTCTGGCAATAATGACATTGATTCAAACAAGTAAAACTTGTGTTTTGATGGTATGGGATGATGCTCCTCCTTTTTCATGTTGGAAAAGGCGCTGAAGTAAAACTTGTGTTTTTTTAATTGTATGGGATGATGGGTCTCCTCTTTCATGTTGGGGGGAAAAAAGGCTGAAGTTTGCTCAGGTAAAGGATTCTGAGGATTCTGATGCTCCGGTATTGTGACAGAAGACGGGCAGATGTGTCATCACCTGTCATAGTAAAACTTTTAAGCAGTTGAAGCGTGCTTACTCGAGACATAGAATCTAAGCATCAACTGGTCTTCCCCAGAGCTCTTGATAGTGGAGATGGGCCAGGAACCCTTATGGCCCCTGGAGCTCTTTGCTCTGGGTTGGTACCTGGTCCCGGCCCTCAGGATCACTCCACCAAAGGATTAGTGAAGATGGAAAGGTTACGAAGATTGTACACAAGGGGATCAGCAAGAGAATAGTTTGGGTCCAGGTGAAGGTCGAGGCAGGTGGCAAACACGGGTTTAGTCAGGCCCACCTGGGTTAGCAATGGTCAGGCAATCATCTGGGTAAGTATTATAGCTCTGTGTGGCAAGGTGTGTCTGGTGGGAAGACACAAAACCAGCCAGGGATGATGCTTTAAAAATCCTTTTTTTCAGGGAGTCCTGGAAAATCCTAGCAGAGATCCTGCAAGCACCATTGGAAGTCTTAGCAGAGATGCTGCAAGCACCATTGGAAGTCCTAGAAGAGATCCCACAAGCACCATTGGAAGTCCTAGCAGACATCCTGCAAGCACCATTGGAAGTCCTAGTAGAGTCTTAGCAGAGATCCCTCAAGCACCATTGGAAGTCCTAGCAGAGATCCCGCAAGCACCATTGGAAGTCCTAGCAGAGATGCTGCAAGCACCATTGGAAGTCTTAGCAGAGATCCCACAAGCACCATTGGAAGTCCTAGCAGAGATCCCTCAAGCACCATTGGAAGTTCTAGTAGAGATCCCTCAAGCACCATTGGAAGTTCTAGTAGAGATCCCGCAAGCACCATTGGAAGTCCTAGCAGAGATCCCGCAAGCACCATTGCAAGTCCTAGCAGAGATGCTGAAAGCACTATTGAAAGTCCTAGCAGAGATGCTGCAAGCACCATTGGAATTCCTAGCAGAGATGCTGCAAGCACCATTGCAAGTCCTAGCAGAGATGCTGCAAGCACCATTGGAACTCCTAGCAGAGATCCTGCAAGCACCATTGGAACTCCTAGCAGAGATGCTGCAAGCACCATTGGAAGTCCTAGCAGAGATCCCGCAAGCACCATTGGAACTCCTAGCAGAGATGCTGCAAGCACCATTGCAAGTCCTAGCAGAGATCCCGCAAGCACCATTGGAAGTCTTAGCAGAGATCCCGCAAGCCCCATTGGAAGTACTGGCAAAGATTCTGCTAGTAACATGGAAAGTACTGACAGGTATTCGGAAAGTCCCAGCAGAGATTTTATGAATACCGTTGGAAGTGCTGGCAGGATTCTGTGAACACCTTGGGGAGTACTGACAGGGGTTCTACAAGTACCATTAAATGTACTCGCAGACATTCTAGACGTCCTGGTGGTCCTGGAGGTACTGTAACAACACCCCTAACTGTTGGTACAAGCTTTGTCCAAGGCTTAAAATATATCTAAAGCCAAGACTTTTTTGTAGGGTTAAAGCCTCTCCCTGGCTGGGGAGAGTCATCCTCTATTTGTCCTGGATGTCTGTTGGGAGAGGAAGTGATGGGAAATCCAGTCTTTTACAGCCTCCAGAACTGGAAGTACAGGGAAATATTCCAATGGGAACACCTGTTTGGTGACAATTGTCTAGGAGCAGATTTCTTTCTTGCATTGGGGACACTTTTTCTCACTTCTGTTAAGGGAAATCTTCCCAATGGGACAGAAACAGCGAAATACCTGATATGAGTTAAAACTATACTTTTTGTTTTTTTTTTAAAAAAAAAAAAACATTCTGCCTGGCAATGGGATCCATTTATAACTGTAACTCATGAAAATAGTGAAGCACCGATGAATATGACTCTTCTAAATCATGCACCTTTTAAAATGGACCTGAACTAAAAAAAGATATAGGGCCACATCTAGAATTGTTAATTGTGCCTAAATAGTGCCCGGGAATATTTACCTTTTAGTCTGGAATTCTTTGTAAAACATAACTCTTCTCATGCCTAGGCTCTTCTGTTCTGTAGTCCTTTAGCTGTGTATTTGCAGTCTGTGACCAGGGCCAGAATGTGGCTCTTTGCTTGTCTTTTCTGACCCTTGGGGCATTATTTCTTCCACCGACACCAAAGATGGGACACTATTCTTCCTACTGACATCAACAACGGGGAACTATTCCTCCCAATGGCTCCAATGACGAGGCACTATTCCTCCCACTGACACCAAAGACGAGGCACGATTCCTCCTACTGTCATTAACGATGGGTCACTATTCCTCCAACTGACACCAGAGACTGGAAGCTAATTCTTCCATTGACACCAATTATGGGACACTATACCTCCAACTGACACCAATAATGTATTTTCTTTACTCCCACTGACCACCAAGCCTATTATATTGTTTACTCCCACTGATGCCAGGGCATTTTCTACTTCCACTGGCCGCAGTCTGGCCCTCCTAATATTTGAAGGGCAGTAAATTGGCCCTTTGTTTTGAGAGTCTGGAAACCCCTAAATTAAGACATCCTTTCTCAGCCAGGGTTCCTTCAGAGGTTGCTAGGGGGTTCCCTAAACAATGAGCAATTTCTACCACTCAGATAAGTAACCACTGACTGCAATGACCTTCTTAAATGTAAGGAGCATTTTTCTCCCACTGACCATCATGCTAATGTACCGTAGCTAAAGTAATTATTAGCAGGGATTCCCTAAAACTGGAAAGTTATTTTAGGGGTTGCTCCATGATAAAAAAAAAAAAAAAAAAAGGTTGAGAGAGGCTGATCTAAGACGTTGCGGCCTCTGACATCTAGTGTCATGAAATTTTGAAGTGAGATTTGGTGATGTCACTACTGTGCTCCTCACGGTTCTCCTTGCTGGAGAGGAAGCGGTGCTTGAGGATCTGTAGTGCAAGGATCTCCTTGCTTCTGCCCTATCCATTCTGTGTCTCTTTGCTTCCTCCACCTCTCTTGCCTCTTTCTATAACCCACCAGTCATCAGGGGGCAGCTCTCCTATGAGGAAGCAAAGCCCTGCTTCTCTACCAAGATGATCACCTCTACGGAGATTCAATGTCGAATAAGACCTAGTAAGTCAGTAATGGAGAAAAGATCATCTGCATGGAGACCACAGGCCATACCATTGACTAGTCATTTTGTCCTCGGCTTGCCTTTTTTTTAACATAGTTTCCATAGTACTGTACAGTTCCGCATAAACTAAGTAAAAAAAGAGAACAAGCCAGCAATTGCATCTCCCATGTTTCTTTATTTTATAGTCTGTTGTCTGCCTAACTTTTGTTGCTGGGCCCTTTCTCAGTTGCCGTAAATTGAGGCTCCTGCCCTTGAAATCCGAATCGTCTGCTAGCTCCTAGACCAGCCATTCTCAACCTGGGTTCCATGGAACCCTAGGGTTCCTCCAGAGGTTGCTAGGGGTTCCTTTGAGCTGTGGCTGATGAACCACCTTTTTGATGGTGCCTACAGAGTTCGAGGTTTAGCATCACTTAGCAAAGCCAGCAGCATGACACCAAATATCTTTTTAGTTGCCTTTAAGGGTGGCATTCTGAGCACCACTTTAAGGAGGACGTTCTTCCTATTGGCCACCAGTATAAGGGGCATTGTTCCTATTGACTCCTGATAAATTGGTTTTAGTAAGGGTTCCTCGAGACCTGAAAATTATTTTTGGGGTTTCTCCATGGTTAAAAGGCTGAGAAAGGCTGTCCTAGAACTGTTTTCACTCTATAGAATGCCCGTCTTCAGATGTTTATACATTTTTTAAAATTTGATAGGCAATACATTTTCGATGTTGTCTTTCATGTCTTACCCAGTGGGCTTGTGTCCATGGGAGAAAATTTTACACGCTTAGGCCGTTCCTTGTCACGTGTCGCTGGGACTAAAAAATAACCAAGTCAATAACTGGTTTTGCGATTTTGGAACGCCTGCCCAAGGCGTGCGGGAATCGGCTCATTGGAGATATGGGCGGCGGAGTTCAGGCCGCGGAGAAAATGGCATTGTCATTGAGTAATGCTTGGCACGGGCTTTCCGATGATCTCCAGCCACGCAAGGGAAGAGGGCGATTATTAGCAGATCGGGATGTGGTTTATAGGGCCCTGAGATGAGAAACGTTACACGTGGACGCCTCAGCGGCTCGTCATGCCACGGTCACCGTGACACTCCTTAAAATTCCTCCGTCTTCCAACAAACCCCCCAAAAAATTGTTTTGGGCGGAACGGTAGATTGGGACACGCGTATTCCACATTCCCTTCTCACAGCCTTTGCATGCTCGCAGCACTAATAAGGTTGCCACTTGGCCCGGCATGAGAGGGATCCACTCGAGCCAGCTACACTTGCCACCTGGCTCGCCGTCACCGGACCAGATCCAGCCCATCAAGTCTTCACATCTGGATGACGGGAATGCTTTTAAAAAAAAAGGCTTCTATCACACAGGGCCTGGTCCTGCTCCTCTCTTTATTTGCTACAGCTCCCTGGGGAAAGTCTGGTTGTCGTTGAGACAGAGAGAGAAAAAAAAAAGTGACCCAAGTTTGCTTTCGGAGAGCGAACAAGATTCAGTAAGAAGCAGTCGTGTCCTCACTGAAGCGCAGTGAATCGATGGGCTGTAAAGAATTGGTCTACATCTGTGTGAGGGACATATGGCATCATTTAACATAGAATCTAAATTAAGTCCCGCTCTTGTTATCCATTGCAATCAATTAGGTTTTACCATACTGAAAATCTAAAAATTAGCCTGGTGTTAGGCCGGTGCTTCTCAACCTTTTTTTCAATCGTGGCACGTTTTAAAATTTGCTAAAATCCTGAAGCACCCTAGTTTAAAATGTGAAAAAAATTAAGTGTTCCTTATCAATGGGAAACATGAGTCTGGGATGATGCACTCAAACAGCCTTGATGAAATTAACTTTATATCAGAGTTTTTTTTTTTTTTTTTTTTAAATGTCCAAGAGACTAAATTTGGGTCCCAATGTACTTGTCCAGCTAAAAAAAAAAAAAAAAAAAAAAAAAGTGTTTTCTTTTCCCAGGATGGAAAATATGAAGGGTTGATGCTTTTTTATTAGGCAGAGGTGCTTTTAAAAAATAAAAAGAGCTTTATGGCGACTTAAACATCAAATTTTTTTTTTTTTTGCTAACAAATTTTTTAGAGTATATATTATTATCAATAGTATATATATATATATATATATATATATATATATATATAAAAAATATTATTTTTAATTATTTTTTAATACTATTGTTATTACATTATATATATATATATATATATATATATATATATATATATATATAATGTAATAACAATAGTATTAAAAAATAATTACAAATAATATTTTTTATATATATATATATATATATATATATATATATATATATATATATATACTATTGATAATAATATATACCGTATATACTCGAGTATAAGTCGAGTTTTTCAGCACATTTTTTTTGTGCTGAAAGTGCCACCCTTGACTTGTACTCGAGCACTTTTCTGCAGCAAAAAATCTCATTTTCCGAACCGACTTTGGGGCCCCGTATCTCAGGGCCACTTTATGCTAGAAACCCCAAATTTGGTGTGCAAACACAGTGGAACGGGTACCACAACATATCCAAAGCTGGGGTTCCTAGCACCAAGTGGCCCTGAGATACGGGGCCCCAAAATCGGTTTGGAAAATGTCATTCTCTGCTGCAGATAAGTGCTTGACATTTTCTGAACTGAATTTGGGGCCTCGTATCTCAAAGCCACTTGGTGCTAGGAACCCCAAATTTGGTGTGCAAACCCAGTGGAACTGGTATCACAACATATCCAAAGCTGGGGTTCCTAGCACTAAGTGGCCCCAAGACACGGGGCCCCAAATTCGGTTCGGAAAATGCCATTCTCTGCTGCAGAAAAGTGCTTGACATTTTCTGAACCGATTTTTGGGGCCTCGTATCTTGGGGGCACTTGGAGCTAGAAACTCCAGCTTTGGATATTTTATGGTGCTAGTTCCGCTGGGTTTGCACATCAAATTTGGGGTTCCTAACACTAAGTGGCCCAAAGATACGGGGCCCCAAATTCAGTCAACTGTGTCCATCTGCAGCAATGTCATTTCGGGACCCTTTGGGTTCAGAGACCCCAAATTTTGGCTGCAGCTAGGGGGGCATCTAGGAACCCTTAACTACCAAGTTTGAAGTTCAGGGGACCTATGGCTGCAAATGGGCACAGCGAGGCTGCAAATGGGCATTGTTGACCCTCTTTTCCACTTACAGTAGCTGTGCATTTCTCACCCTCATCTTATACTCGGGTCACTAAGTTTTTCCCATTTTTTTGTGGTAAATTAGGGCCTCGACTTATACTCGAGTATATACGGTATATATATATTTTTTTAATTACTTTTTAAAATATATATATATATATATATATAATTTTAAAGCAGAGGCCCTAAAGAATACATTGGTGGGTGTTGCATTTTTTGTTTTTATTTTTTTTTTTAAATGTCCAAGAGACTAAATTTGGGTCCCAATCTACTTGTCCAGCTAAAAAATAAATAAATAAATATTATATATATATATATATATATATATATATATATATATATATATATATATATATATATATATATATATATATTATTTTTAATTATTTTTAAATACTATTGTTATTATAATATTAGTAATAACACCCCAGTTACATAGTAGGTGAGGTTGAAAAAAGACACAAGTCCATCAAGTCCAACCTATGTGTGTGATTATATGTCAGTATTACATTGTATATCCCTGTATGTTGCGGTCATTCAGGTGCTTATCTAATAGTTTCTTGAAGCTATCAATGCTCCCCGCTGAGACCACCGCCTGTGGAAGGGAATTCCACATCCTTACCGCTCTTACAGTAAAGAACCCTCTACGTAGTTTAAGGTTAAACCTCTTTTCTTCTAATTGTAATGAGTGGCCACGAGTCTTGTTAAACTCTCTTCTGTGAAAAAGTTTTCTCCCTATTGTGGGGTCACCAGTCCGGTATTTGTAAATTGAAATCATATCCCCTCTCAAGCGTCTCTTCTCCAGAGACAATAAGTTCAGAGCTCACAACCTTTCCTCATAACTAAGATCCTCCAGACCCTTTATTAGCTTTGTTGCCCTTCTTTGTACTCGCTCCATTTCCAGTACATCCTTCCTGAGGACTGGTGCCCAGAACTGGACAGCATACTCCAGGTGCGGCCGGACCAGAGTCTTGTAGAGCGGAAGAATTATCGTTTTATCTCTGGAGTTGATCCCCTTTTTAATGCCAATATTCTGTTTGCTTTATTAGCAGCAGCTTGGCATTGCATGTCATTGCTGAGCCTATCATCTACTAGGACCCCCAGGTCCTTTTCCATCCTAGATTCCCCCAGAGGTTCTCCCCCCAGTCTATAGATTGCATTCATATTTTTGCCACCCAAATGCATTATTTTACATTTTTCTACATTGAACCTCATTTGCCATGTAGTTGCCCCTCCCCCATTCATTTGTTCAGGTCTTTTTGCAAGGTTTCCACATCCTGCAGAGAAGTTATTGCCCTGCTTAGCTTAGTATCTTCTGCAAATACAGAGATTGAACTGTTTATCCCATCCTCCAGGTCATTTATGAACAAATTAAATAGGATTGGTCCCAGCACAGAACCCTGGGGAACCCCACTACCCACCCCTGACCATTCTGAGTACTCCCCATTTATCACCACCCTCTGAACTCGCCCTTGTAGCCAGTTTTCAATCCATGTACTCACCCTATGGTCCATGCCAACGGACCTTATTTTGTACAGTAAACGTTTATGGGGAACAGTGTCAAATGCTTTTGCAAAATCCAGATACACCACTTCTACGGGCCTTCCTTTATCTAGATACACCACGTCTACGGGCCTTCCGTTTTTTCTAGATGGCAACTCACCTCCTCATAGAAGGTTAATAGATTGGTTTGGCAAGAATGATTCTTCATGAATCCATGCTGATTACTGCTAATGATACCGTTCTCATTACTAAAATCCTGTATATAGTCCCTTATCATCCCCTCCAAGAGTTTACATACTATTGATGTTAGGCTAACTGGTCTGTAAATCCCAGGGATGTATTTTGGGCCCTTTTTAAATATTGGTGCTACGTTGGCTTTTCTCCAATCAGCTGGTACCATACCAGTCAATAGACTGTCTGTAAAAATTAGGAACAACGGTCTGGCAATCACTTGACTGAGTTCCCTAAGTACCCTCGGATGCAAGCCATCTGGTCCCGGTGATTTATTAATGTTAAGTTTCTCAAGTCTAATTTTAATTCTGTCCTCTGTTAACCATGGAGGTGCTTCCTGTGATGTGTCATGAGGATAAACACTGCAGTTTTGGTTACTGAAGCCCCCCCGATTCACTTGTGAAGACTGAGGAGAAGAATAAATTCAATACCTTCGCCATCTCCCCATCCTTTGTAACCAGATGTCCTTCCTCATCTAATACTTAAAGAATTTCTTGGGATTTTTTTTTTGCTCTCCTCCGCTATGTGTCTTTCATGTTCTATCTTAGCCGTCCTAATTGCACCCTTACATTTCTTGTTGCATTCTTTATAAAGTCTGAATGCTGAGGATGATCCCTCAACCCTGTATTTTTTGAAGGCTTTCTCCTTTGCTTTTATATGCATTTTTTTTTGGAGTTAAGCCATCCAGGATTTTTGTTCGCTCTTTTAAATTTATTACCCAAGATTTATTAAACAGTTGAGACACTGTTTTAGGCAACAAGAACAAGGATTCTAATGAACACTCTGTATACCCCCTTAGGTGGAAGATATATTCCTATTTAGCCTTACTTGCTTTGATTGAGGTGGACTTTGATCCTTGAGAGTCAGAGCTGAGGATCTCCCTGAAGTATGACCGTTCCTGATTCCCTGCTTGACCTCATGCTGATCACGAATGCCCTCTCCCAGCTCCGGAGTGTCCTTTAAAGCAGATCTAGCATCTGGTATATTTTTATTATTAAGTGCAGCATGCTAAAAAACATGTGAGGTATTTATTCCCTCTTCTAGATATCCAGGTACAGTGGAACCTTGGATTACGATCATAATCCGTTCCAGGAGAATGCTTGTAATCCAAAGCACTCGCATATCAAAGCGAGTTTCCCCATAGAAGTCAATGGAAATGAAGATAATTCGTTCCGCTTTGACTTCTATTACATGCAATACTGCATGTGGCCAGAGGTGGGGGGGGGCGCCGGAGAGCCTCGGAAATACTCGGGGACAGCTCTGCTGAACTCGGAAGGCCTTGGAAACGGAGTATTTCCAAGTGTTTCCGAGTATTTCCAAACGGCTCCGAACCGTTCCGAGTGTCACAGGCGCCCCCGCACCTCTGGCCAAATGCGGTACTGCACACCCCATTAGCTTGAATTCTGCTCGTTTTGCAAGACAACACTCGCAAACCGAGTCAGAATTGAAAAAGAAAAGTTGCTCGTCTTTCAAAACACTCCCTAACCACGTTACTCCTAAACCAAGGTTCCACTGTATATCCTTTTCCCCGCCAGTGACCCCCATGTCCCCAGAGCAAGCAGCTTCCTATGGGGGCACCCAAGCAGGCTTACTCCGCTGCCCTGTGTGTCCATTCAGAGACACAGCTGTGGCTCGGCCCCGCCCCTTTATTTTCTCATTGGCTCATTAGATTGACAGCAGTGGGAACCAATGGCTGTCTCAGCCAATGAGGAAGGAGAGTCCCCGGAAAGCCGAGGCTCTTGTGCATGTCGCTGGATCGCGGTGGGTCTCAGGTAAGTATAAGGGGGGCTGAGGGGCTGCTGCACACAGGTTTTTTTTTTGCCTTCTTGCATAAAGGTAAAAAAAAGCTTGAGCAGGTGCGGCCGGACCAGAGTCTTGTAGAGCGGAAGAATTATCGTTTTATCTCTGGAGTTGATCCCCTTTTTAATGCCAAAATTCTGTTTGCTTTATTAGCAGCAGCTTGGCATTGCATGTCATTGCTGAGCCTATCATCTACTAGGAGCCCCAGGTCCTTTTCCATCCTAGATTCCCCCAGAGGTTCTCCCCCCAGTCTATAGATTGCATTCATATTTTTGCCACCCAAATGCATTATTTTACATTTTTCTACATTGAACCTCATTTGCCATGTAGTTGCCCACCCCATTCATTTGTTCAGATCTTTTTGCAAGGTTTCCACATCCTGCAGAGAAGTTATTGCCCTGCTTAGCTTAGTATCGTCTGCAAATACAGAGATTGAACTGTTTATCCCATCCTCCAGGTCGTTTATGAACAAATTAAATAGGATTGGTCCCAGCACAGAACCCTGGGGAACCCCACTACCCACCCCTGACCATTCTGAGTACTCCCCATTTATCACCACCCTCTGAACTCGCCCTTGTAGCCAGTTTTCAATCCATGTACTCACCCTATGGTCCATGCCAACGGACCTTATTTTGTACAGTAAACGTTTATGGGGAACAGTGTCAAATGCTTTTGCAAAATCCAGATACACCACTTCTACGGGCCTTCCTTTATCTAGATACACCACGTCTACGGGCCTTCCGTTTTTTCTAGATGGCAACTCACCTCCTCATAGAAGGTTAATAGATTGGTTTGGCAAGAATGATTCTTCATGAATCCATGCTGATTACTGCTAATGATACCGTTCTCATTACTAAAATCCTGTATATAGTCCCTTATCATCCCCTCCAAGAGTTTACATACTATTGATGTTAGGCTAACTGGTCTGTAAATCCCAGGGATGTATTTTGGGCCCTTTTTAAATATTGGTGCTACGTTGGCTTTTCTCCAATCAGCTGGTACCATTCCAGTCAGTAGACTGTCTGTAAAAATTAGGAACAATGGTCTGGCAATCACTTGACTGAGTTCCCTAAGTACCCTCGGATGCAAGCCATCTGGTCCCGGTGATTTATTAATGTTAAGTTTCTCAAGTCTAATTTTAATTCTGTCCTCTGTTAACCATGGAGGTGCTTCCTGTGATGTGTCATGAGGATAAACACTGCAGTTTTGGTTACTGAAGCCCCCCCGATTCACTTGTGAAGACTGAGGAGAAGAATAAATTCAATACCTTCGCCATCTCCCCATCCTTTGTAACCAGATGTCCTTCCTCATCTAATACTTAAAGAATTTCTTGGGATTTTTTTTTTGCTCTCCTCCGCTATGTGTCTTTCATGTTCTATCTTAGCCGTCCTAATTGCACCCTTACATTTCTTGTTGCATTCTTTATAAAGTCTGAATGCTGAGGATGATCCCTCAACCCTGTATTTTTTGAAGGCTTTCTCCTTTGCTTTTATATGCATTTTTTTTGGAGTTAAGCCATCCAGGATTTTTGTTCGCTCTTTTAAATTTATTACCCAAGATTTATTAAACAGTTGAGACACTGTTTTAGGCAACAAGAACAAGGATTTTAATGAACACTCTGTATACCCCCTTAGGTGGAAGATATATTCCTATTTAGCCTTACTTGCTTTGATTGAGGTGGACTTTGATCCTTGAGAGTCAGAGCTGAGGATCTCCCTGAAGTATGACCGTTCCTGATTCCCTGCTTGACCTCATGCTGATCACGAATGCCCTCTCCCAGCTCCGGAGTGTCCTTTAAAGCAAATGTAGCATCTGGTATATTTTTATTATTAAGTGCAGCATGCTAAAAAACATGTGAGGTATTTATTCCCTCTTCTAGATATCCAGGTACAGTGGAACCTTGGATTACGATCATAATCCGTTCCAGGAGAATGCTTGTAATCCAAAGCACTCGCATATCAAAGCGAGTTTCCCCATAGAAGTCAATGGAAATGAAGATAATTCGTTCCGCTTTGACTTCTATTACATGCAATACTGCATGTGGCCAGAGGTGGGGGGGGCGCCGGAGAGCCTCGGAAATACTCGGGGACAGCTCTGCTGAACTCGGAAGGCCTTGGAAACGGAGTATTTCCAAGTGTTTCCGAGTATTTCCAAACGGCTCCGAACCATTCCGAGTGTCACAGGCGCCCCCGCACCTCTGGCCAAATGCGGTACTGCACACCCCATTAGCTTGAATACTGCTCGTTTTGCAAGACAACACTCGCAAACCGAGTCAGAATTGAAAAAGAAAAGTTGCTCGTCTTTCAAAACACTCCCTAACCGCGTTACTCCTAAACCAAGGTTCCACTGTATATCCTTTTCCCCGCCAGTGACCCCCATGTCCCCAGAGCAAGCAGCTTCCTATGGGGGCACCCAAGCAGGCTTACTCCGCTGCCCTGTGTGTCCATTCAGAGACACAGCTGTGGCTCGGCCCCGCCCCTTTATTTTCTCATTGGCTCATTAGATTGACAGCAGTGGGAACCAATGGCTGTCTCAGCCAATGAGGAAGGAGAGTCCCCGGAGAGCCGAGGCTCTTGTGCATGTCGCTGGATCGCGGTGGGTCTCAGGTAAGTATAAGGGGGGCTGAGGGGCTGCTGCACACAGGTTTTTCTTTTTGCCTTCTTGCATAAAGGTAAAAAAAAGCTTGAGCCCTTAAATCGTTAAACTATCTGGAGTAACAGCTGACCAGATTGGCTCTGTGAAGCGTTGTAGGTGGTATATGTCCCTCAGGTACCATATCTGTTAATGTGTGTGTGAGTTGGCACCCCAGCTTCACCGGTAAAGCTGATGTGTGTGTGTCCCCCCCCCCCTCGTTTCACGCTCCGAGCAGCCCCCTTTCGAGTTTACATTCTAAACACATGACCACATGGCCGTCTCCGACACGTGCAAATGCTTTTCTAATCACTCTCCAATGAACCAGAAAAGTGGAAGGTATGGAACGAAACGCTTTGGAAAACTCGTGCAGCAAATTGCTGGGAAACTTCCTTCACATGAGCACGATGCACCTCCGTACCCAGAGTTCATTGCCAGCCATGTGCGGGAAAAAGAGACTTCTTTGGCAACTTTCAGGAAATTGGTTAATGATCATATTTATCTGCATTGTGTGCAGGGCTGCCATGGTCTCTATACGATAAACCAGAAAGTTTCAAAGTTAAAAATAAATCTTGTCTTTTTATGGTTTGAACCTTTGTGGAAGTGTCAATTACATCCTTCACAATTCACAATATAAAGCAACTATATCATTTTAGTCCTGGAGCTTCAGTGACTTTGCTTAAGCTGAGATGATGTCATCAGTCTGCTGCAGGCAAGAGGAAGCATTTCCTCCGTCCCCCCTCCCAGTGATCAAATTGCAACGTTGTAACTTTGCAGCATGTCACAAGGTGGGAGGCTGCGGCAAAGGCCTGGAACAGCACCTGACCTGGGAGGAACAGATCACCTTATGTACACAAGCTTATTCCAGGTTATATCGTGGACAGGGGTCCGTATCCACTCAGAGAGAGTTCACGAAATACAGGTGTATACCTGAAGCTGGGTGAGGGCACAGGTGTCACAGAGGCTCTTGGAGCACACTGGAGTCATAGAATGGCACAGGATGCTCCAGGGGTCACTGCATGAGACAGGATGCTCTGGGGTCAAGGGGTGACACAGCATGCTATGATGTCACAGTGTCCTGTTGGATTGCTAAGGCAGGCCAAAGATCATGCACATTTCTTGCAGGAAAGAAATTCACACAATTCCACAATGAACATACAGAGTGCTGAGAGGGGAATTCCTCCTGCCAAAACATTGCCCAGACAGTGATTATTGCTAGCGGCTATAGCAGCCATTAACGATAATCGCAGGTTGTACCCAAGTTGATCAATCAAACAGCTTAGTACATTCAGCCTGCTCATACATGGTTTGAACCTCAGCCGGTTCCTGCAGAACTCTCTGAGATTTCGAACAGTCTATGACCGGCTGTCAGAAACCATGAAATCAGACCGAGACAGAAGTACAGTTAAATCACACTTGTTTAATAATAAAAGTAAAAAAGAACAAACGTAGTCAAAACATAGCCAAAGTTCAGTAACCAAAACGTATAGTCAGCCAAGCCATATGTCAGGGATCAACGTAGTGGAACAGCAAGCAGGATCTGGAGCCAGAAGGGATGTCAGCAAAGCCAATCTTTAAACAGGAACACAGGAGATGTTTCTTGTGATGTTGACTAAGGCGAAGGCAGAGAGCCTCTGGACTGGACGACTTAAGTAGGCAGGACTGACGAGCAGGATATCATCAACAGCTGAGTGACTGTGGAGAGAGATAGGAGCTGACAATTAGCCGACAGCTGAATGGCCAGCTCAAAGAAGGAAGGGCTGAGACCAGCTTTGACACCGGCCTAAGTGATGCAGGATGCTGGATGGTCACTGGATGCAGCAGGAAACTCATGGCACAATGGGTTACGCAGAAATTCAAGTAACTAGATGTTGGGGGTCATTGGAATTACAGGGGGGTCACTGGAGACCTAAAAAGTGCAGTATGACTGGGGGAGGCTGGGGTCAATGGAGACACAGGTGTCCACAAGAGAATTGGAAGCGCAGGGGTCACTAGAGATACCAGTGTGGGTCACTGAAGGCACAGGAACACCAGAGTCACTGGAGACATCGGGCATGGCTTTCCCATGCTGGGCCATAATAAGGGTTTCTGACTGGTACTCTGATTTTAAACCAAGGTGGCTAATTTTCATATTGAGCACCTCTGGATTCAGGTGCTGTTGAAGTTCTCAATAGCAACCTCAAGGACAAAAATAGTGCCCATTAGGGCTTGTACAGACCTAACACCATCTTTACTCATTGGTGGTCAAAGAACCATGGCATGTAAGGGAGGAATGGAGGTGAGCAGGAAGATCTTTTCAAGCGAGCTTCTAGACCAGGGTTTCTCAACTTCTTTTCAGTTGGGGCAACCTTTCAAATTATGGACAGTCTCAAGGTACCCCATTCTAAAATGTGAAAAACTATTCTAATGGCTTTATTATAATGCAGCAACATCCACACGTAGGACACCCAACATTAGAGGTGATGTATTCTTCCAAGGCAAATACACTTTTGCACACTGGTACTTGAAGGGGTTTTAAGGACTTCAGGTACGTGACAGACCACCCAAGGGTTAATATTGCAGACCACCGAAGACCCCCGGTAACGTGAGACACTTCAAATGAACACGAGATACAAAGAGTAAGTTCAAAGAAAATGCCTACTTTATTGGGAGTTTATACAGCTATTTGGTTCAGCTTACCAATCACAATAGGGGGGAGTGGTTAGTAAAGGAATATATTGATATCATGTATATAATTAAACAAGTCAGCAATATATGGTTATACAGGTCTATAACCAATAAAAACATAGTCAACATAAGGTTACAAAAGTGAATAGGCCATCTGGCCATGAGTCATAAGTCGTGCATCCTGTCCCACGACTCAAAGAACAAGGAACAGGAAAGCCAGACTAGACCACAGTTATATATAGAGTATGAATGCTCTAGTGCGACTAGTATTCCAATGTTTCTCTTCTCCCTCAATTTCTCGCCATCAGCCAGCTAATGTCATCCCAGTGCTGAGGGAGAGGGGCACACAAGGGTCAAACAAGGATGCTGTGGAGGCCACAGACATCCTCCTTTCCTCCTTAACTGCCATTGTCTAGAAAGTCTTAATGGTGCATAATGAAAACCTGTGATCAATTTCTAGGCATTTTGCCAAGGCACCCCTGAAGAAACCTCAAGGTACCCCAGGGTGTCTGGGCACCCTGGTTGAAAAAGGCTGCTCTAGAGGTTGTTAGAGGTTTTTTGAACAATAAGCAATTTTGACCCCTAGACATGTTCCCACTGACACCATTGATCTTTTTACCTATTTGTAACGGGGAAATTCTTCCCAATGACCACAAGTGTGAGGAGCATTCTTCCCACTGACCATCACACTAATGCACAGATGTCAAACCTGCACTAATGTGTCATGGGTTGTAGATATAGTAACTTTTAGCGGGGGTTCCCTGAGACCGGGAAGCTTTTTCAAGGGTTCCTCTGTGTTGAAAGGGTTGTGAAAGGCTGTTTTAGACATTAGATAAAAGTCAATCAGATGAAGGATGAAGAAGGGCTCTTCTGTCAAACCCAATTCTTTGGTCCTATTTCTAATTGTGAGCACATTGTCTGGTTTATCACAGTGTCTGCCTCCTTTACCAGACTTCACCGGTGGCTTCCTCCGCAAGGTACGCCTACCGACAGCATTTTGTACATGCGGCTGGAAGGATGAGCTCATTGGATAAAGGAATTTCCAGACATCCATCTCCGATTCTCTGTTTATAAATTCTGTCTGTGCAGATACACCGGACAACGACGCTGTGGGAGAATCGGGAGAGAAGGAAGGTTGCATGAAGTACCGAGGCTTTACTTTCCATTTTTGACTGGCTAGAAGGTCGCTTTGTGCATGTCGTCTTTAGTTACCTGAATCTTATTTGAATTTTCTAACTGGCACTAGAAAATCTAAAAAATATAGTATGGTAAGGTATACAGGACATAATCCCCCCCCCCCAACTCTTCCACATGTGTAGCCCACCAGATTCCAGTTGTCACTTTTCTAGTCTTCGCAAATTGCTACCTGCTTACGTTCAGCAGATACCAGGAGAGGCCGGTGCAATAATGTTGTGCTAAGTTGGAAGTTCTGTCGGCCATATTCAAAAGAGCATCCCGATGATGTAACCAGAGAGCAGCTGCTCTTGGAAATGTTAAAGTGGAACTAAAGTTATCTCATTCCTTGACTGGCCAATCATAAAAACGGAAGACCTGAAATCCAGAAGAAGCCTTGTTGGCACTGGCAAAGGGACCTCTTGTATGTCACATGGTTGGAGTGAAGTGAAGTATTTGTGGAGTTTAGTTCTGCTTTAAAGTGGGTTGTAAACCTCAGACATGAAATATGAACAAACCATATCCTTCTATAGTGTGTACTTGTCTCTCCAAATACGGAAAGGTTTCTTCACAGTAAGAGCTGTGGAAATGTGGAATAGACTCCCTCCAGAGGTTGTCCTGGCCAGCTCAGTAGATTGCTTTAAGAAAGGCCTGGATTCTTTCCTAGATGTACATAATATAACTGGGTACTGACATTTTATAGGTAAAGGTGATTCAGGGAGAATCCAATTGCCTCTCTGGGATCAGGAAGGAATTATTTCCCCTGCTGGAGCAAATTGGATCCTGCTTTTCTGGGGGGTTTTTCGCCTTCCTCTGGATCAACTGTGGTTATATGGGATTGTATGATATTTTTTATTTTATTATCTTTTTTTTTTTTTTAATGGTTGAACTAATGGACTTGGTGTTCTCCTGACACCAAGAGAAAAAGGTGACGGGGAGGGACCTCCAGCACATGGCCTTTGATTGACAGCCTCAGCTATGTTCCTGTGGAGAAAGGAGGGGTGTGGGTGTCTCTTCTCTCCAATCAGCTCTCAGAGCTCCCCACGGGGTAACTTCAGCTCCCCACCCCTTGCTTTCCGAAAACTAGGACAAGTTGGATATATTCTGCACTTTTAAGCTGGATACACACTATACAATTTTCTTTTAGATTTTTTTCCTTCAGATTTAACAAAACCATATAATATGAGGTCAATGAGTGTGTTTTTCAATTTGTATGCAATCAGGCAGACCCTTGCACTACATTGTTTTGGTAAATCTAAAGGAAATCCGACAACAAATGTTGTATAGTGTGTATGGGGTCTTAATAGCTGTAGAGAAGAGGGGATTGCAGATAGACGGGTACAACTTATGCAGGAGGATTTGATTTATCGCTAGGCAGGGCCGTCTTTAATAATGACTGGACCCTGGGCAAACGTTTTCTTGGGCCCTCTCTTCCACACAATTTCGCTCTCCACATGCTTTGAGACATACAATAAATAACCGCTAGACTCAAAATCAGTTTACTGATTCAGATCAGACAGTGATTGCGATTGGTTGCCAGAGGTTACAGTGTATCATTACCGCTTACTGACTGGCTGCTAGAGGTTACAGCACACATTATGGCTCACTGTTATTTTCTAGAGGTTACAGCACATGACTTTTGCTTGTTTATTGGTTGCTAGAGATTACTGTACATCAATACTGCTCACTGATTAATTTCTAGAGGTTACTGAACATCTATACCACTCACTAATTGGTTGTTAGAGGTTACTGCACATTATTACTGCTCACTGATTGCTAGAGGTTCCTGCACATTATCACTGCCCACTGATTGCTAGAGGTTACTGAACATCTATACCACTCACTAATTGGTGGTTAGAGGTTACTGCACGTTATTACTGCTCACTGATTGGTTGCTAGAGGTTACTAAATATCTATACCACTCACTAATTGGTTGTTAGAGGTTACTGCACGTTATTATTGCTCACTAATTGGTTGCAAGAGGTTAGTGCACAGCATTACTGCTCACTGATTGGTTGCTAAAGGTTACATATCACCTCCTCACTTCCTGCCTGCGTATTCACATGCACCAAAATTCAGGGTGTTGTGGCACCATGTTATTTTGAAGAAGGGTTCCACCTCCAATTTGCTTCCTCAGGAACACATGATATACATATAAATGCAGCATCTATTTACATATCAATGCCACAGTCCACGGCTATTTACATATTAAAGCCGTCACTATTTACATTTCAATGCAGGTTTTTTACATTTAAACACAGGGTCTGCAGGTGAGTCATCTGTACCTGGCAATAGGGCAGAGCTGGGCAGCAGCAGCAGAAGTTTACACTGAGATATCGGGACACAGCACGGGACTAAAACTTCAAGGGATAAGGGAATTTAAACTGGGATAGTTGGCAAGTATGAGGCAGCTGCTTTGGGCCCCACTACAATGGTGGAGCCCAGGGCAGCTGCCCCTTTTGCCCTGCCTTAAAAATATCACCTGAGGCCAGTCACTTCACTGGCTATGTGTAAGGGTTTACAACCCCTTTTAATCTGAGCTTTCTAGTAAGAAAACGCTACCTGCATGCTTGTTGGCAGCCTTCGTATAGCTGACTAATCCGGATGGGTCCTGCTTTTGCTAGTGGGAGGGGAGTGTGGCCTTCCTCTGAGTCATCCAGCAGTTTGAGCAATTTGATCTCTCTTTCTGTTATTGTAGAAAGTTTAATATTAATGTAGAATTAGCTCAATTCCTGCTGGCTGCAAATGAAAAATATTATTTTCAGTATTTATTATCAACCTTACGAAAAACCGTTTATTTTACATTTTTTTTGTTAGTACTGAACAATGAAAGCGTATTGGAAAAAACGTATAAGGAGACTAGATTTCCTTGAAGCAAGAGATACTTTCTTCTTCATTAATTTTGCAGACATTGTGTTGCAGAGTGTTGGCAGATCGGCCATTGTGCCCCCGAACGGTTAAGTCATCTCGGGCCGTGGCTTGGCGCTCACCTGCTGAATTTTTTTTTTTTTTAATTTTTTTTTTTTTTTCCTTCTTCCTCCATCGTTAGCACTTGCCAGTTAAGTGCCCTCTCTCTGAGAACACTCGGCGCACAATACAAAGACTCAGTGATACGATCCGTTCCTTGGCACCGGCCTGGTACGGCTCCTTATTACCTGGCACGCCGGAGCCCCAGGGGACGGGGCCCGCGGCACAGAGCTCGGATAAGCAGCCGACAAAGGGCCTGACCTTTTTAATTTCATAATACAACATACAAACCTCCGAGCGGCGGGCACAATAGGCGGCTCAGTTTAATTCGGCTGAAAATAGCAGATTTTGTTCCGTTGACAGCTTCGCATTGAGGATTAGCCTCCAGCTGATGCATTTTTAATAGGCCGGCGGGTCGCCTTTCTGAACTTAACGGAGTCCTTCCGGGCGTCTTATTTTTCCGTCGCTGTGTGGTTTTGAAGGCAATTGGATTATAGATGTCCAGCTTCCAAAAGCCTGCCAATAAAAATTAGCAGCGCTAATTGAACAGCGGATTGAGGTGGAGAAAAAAGGAAATCCAGACCATAGTAGCTCATTGAGGGGTTACTATAAACCAACCAAATTTCTCATTTTTAGCAGTACCTTTCCCTAGAACCCGGGCTACAAAAAAAACCAGGACCGTATAGTGGACCCCTCCGTCTTCTAAAGCAGGGGTCTCCAAACTTTTTAAACATAGGGCCAGTTTACTGTCCCTTAGACCAGTGGTCATCAACTCCTGTCCTCTGGACCCACTAACAGGCCAGGTTTGCAAGATAACTGAAATACAATCACAGGTGATATCATTGCTGCTCAGTGATTGCCGTATTATAGTCTTCATCTCCCCCAAGGTAATACATAAAACCTGGCCTGATAGTGGGCCCTGAGGACAGGGCTGATGACCACTGCTTTAGACTTTAGGGGGGCCGGACTGTATCCGGTGGGAGTAAACAATGCCCCATCTTTGGTATTAGGGGGAGAAATAGTTTGTGTCGTTGGGAGGAAGAATACCCCATCATTGGTATCAGTGGAAGGAACAGTGCCCCCGTCACTGGTGTCAGTGGAAGGACTTCTGCCCCATTGTTGGTGTCAGTGGAAGGAATTCTGCCCCATTGTTGGTTTCAGTGGAAGGAATTATGCCCCTCAGTTACAGAGGAAGGAATTATGCCCCATTGTTGGGTACAGTGAAAAGAATTATGCCCCTCAGTTACAGAGGAAGGAATTATGCCCCATTGTTGGGTACAGTGAAAAGAATAATGCCCCTCGGTTACAGTGAAAGGAATTATGCCCCATTGGTTACAGTGGCAGGAATTATGCCCCTTTGTTGGTTTCAACAGCAGGAATTATGCCCCGTTGTTGGTTTCAGTGGCTGGAATTATGCCCCATTGTTGCTTTCAGTGAAAGGAATTATGCCCCATTGTTGCTTTCAGTGAAAGGAATTATGCCCCATTGTTGCTTTCAGTGAAAGGAATTATGCCCCATTGTTGCTTTCAGTGAAAGGAATTATGCCCCATTGTTGCTTTCAGTGAAAGGAATTATGCCCCATTGTTTTTTTCAGTGAAAGGAATTATGCCCCACTATTGGTTACAGTGGCAGGAATTATGGCCCCATTGTTGCTTTCAGTAAAAGGAATTATGCCCCATTGTTGGTTACAGTGGCAGGAATTATGCCCCATTGTTGGGTACAGTGAAATGAATTATGCCCCTCGGTTACAGAGGAAGGAATTATGCCCCATTGTTGGTTGCAATGGCAGGAATTATGCCCCATTGTTGGTTTCAATGGCAGGAATTATGCCCCATTGATTTCTTGTGGGAAAAAAAGGAATCATGCCCCATTGTTGGTTTCAATGGCAGGAATTATGCCCCATTGTTTGTTTTCAGTGAAAGGAATTTTGCCCCATTGTTTGTTTTAATGGAAGGAATTATGCCCCATTGTTGGTTACAGTGGCAGGAATTATGGCCCCATTCTTGGTTTCAGTGAAAGGAATTATGCCCGATAATATGTTTCAGTAGAAGGAATTATGCCCCATAATATGTTTCAGTGAAAGAAATTATGCCTAATTGTTACAGTGGAAAGAATTATGCCCCATTGTTGGTTACAGTGGCAGGAATTATGCCCCATTGTTTGTTTCAATGGAAGGAATTATGCCCCACTATTGGTTACAGTGAAAGGAATTATGCCCCATTGTTACAGTGGAAAGAATTATGCCCCATTGTTGGTTACAGTGGCAGGAATTATGCCCATTGTTTGTTTCGGTGGAAGGAATTATGCCCCATTGTTGGGTACAGTGAAAGGAAGTATGCCCCATTCTTGGTTACAGTGGAAGGAATTATGCCCCATTGTTGCTGTCAGTGGCAAGAATAATGTCTCAAGGGTCGGATAAAGGCGAACAAAGGGCCGCAGTTTGGACACCACTGTTTTCGAGAGACCCACAACACGTTACCCTCGGCAACTTGGATACTAACTTCAGTTTCGGAAGTGGACCTCAGAGCTGCCCCCTCCCTCCTCCTGGCCCTCACTACCGGTCATTAAAGTGTATCTGAAGGCAAAACTTTTTTCTTCATCCATTGTTATGTTTCGATACTCCTGATTTCTGGAAGCCTTTTAGAAGCCACTTTATCTCTCCATGCTCTCCAACGATGATTACATGGCATTTCTTAGGGTGGGTTTCCGGACGGTGACGACTGTGTAATGTGTGTTGAGCCACCTGTAGTCTTTATTGGAAACCTGTGTAACAATGCAGGGGCACAATTTTTTGAGACAGGAACAGCGCGTTGTCACCCTATGACAGAAAATGGGGACCTTCATGGCAGGATCACCAGGGAATATTTTAATAAGCGGATTTAACATTTTTGAAAATTTACTTTTTTAAATTACATTTTTAGATTTCAGTGATTGGGCTTCCACCTTAGGCAAGAATAGATTTTTTTTTTAGCTTGCAAGCCACTTGCATTTTTGATCACCTATGTAAGCTACCCATTAATCTTTTTTGTCATTTTATATTTCTTCTCCAAAAATTCCGACAAGTATCCACGTCTTGTTAACCTACGCATCTCGTTAAAATGCCTCCCTGTGGAAACTGGGAGCTACGTAGGTGGGATGCTGCAGACAGCACTCAATGTACTTCTGCCCCCCACTCGTTCCGCCGGGTCTCCCTTTTTAGCACGTCAGACAGTCATACATCAAACGTTGCCCGAGCGCTCTCCCATCTGGTCCAAGTTTAGTTCTTGATAAATGCGAAGGTCAGATGGGACACCAAGACTCCGAGACTGCCCGAATTCCGAGTTGTCCCAGGATAATACAGGTCAGCCATGATGATAATGGTTTGGTTGAGTTTCAGAAGAAGCCTAGGTTGTGGTGGTAGAAAAAAAGGCATTCATCAATTTGTGAGGTTTGCAGTTGGAGGAATTAACAGGTTTTGGCTAGAAAGGTCCAAAAAGCAGTGGTGAGGATATATGTGGACGCATAAAAAAACATTGCGTCACTAAAGATCTGAAGAAGCAACTGTCAAACATTCTTGTGCTAAAAAGGACCTGCTTTCCCGACTTTTCTTGTAACAGCCCATTAGTACAACCCTCACGCATTGACGGGTGCCTCTGCTAACACCACAACCTAGGGTTTTAATAGACATCAAAATATTCTGGGCAGTCGCTTCTTCAGATCTCCGATGACGCACATCCTCATCACTACTTTCTGGACCTTTCTTGTAACAAGCCATTGGAACCTCATGCATCAACAGGAGCCTATGCACTTCAACTTAGGAGAGCCTTTCTCAACACAGAGGAACCCTTGAAATGACTTTCCGATCTCAGGGAACACCTGCTAAAAATTACTATATTTACAACTTGTGATATATTTAGTGTGATGGTGGGAAGAATGCTCCTTACATTTGTGATCGGTGAAAGGAGTTACTCCCTTACAGAAATGGCCTAATTGCACAAAGAACCCCTAGTAGCCTCTGGAGGAACCCTGATTGAAAAATCCTGATGTAGGGTTTTTCTGAAACTCAACTAAGCCTCCTTGACAATTCGCACATTCCCTAAGTGGACAGAGGATTGGACACCCCTAAACATAGAAAGAGACAACCTTAGAATCTAGGTGGTGGCAGCCATATTGTCTACAAGCTTTGGGCTAAGGTTGTGGTTACCACTCCTTGATGGCAGTCCACAACCTCAACAGATGTAAGCTACAAAGCCAACCTCTTACTTTAGTTTATGCATGTTCATGTTTAAAGCTCTACTATACAATATGGCCTCTCCCATCATTCTCGCTCCTCTCCTTTTTAACCCCCAATAATAATTTTTATTGAACATTTTCAATTACAATTTTTAAATACAATTTTATAATGGCATTACCAGTAGAGAAGTAGAACATGGGGTCAACATGAGATATATGTCTGATATATGCAAAATATACTGGGGTTGGACATTAAATACGGAAACACTATCTGATTTGCAGGTGTGAAATTGATGACATATTTTGCGTTGAAAGTGGAAGTTATGTGACATTCTTTTACTTCCGCTCTATGAGGAGATGCCTAGATGCCTCACTTTCGTCATTCACTGCGTGCCCTGCTAGTAATACGGAGTCATGTCGGAGCTTTCTAAACTTCAAAGAGGGCAAATTGTTGGTACCCGCTTACCTGGTGCCTCTGTGAATAAAGTTGCCAATCTATTTGCGGTGTTGTGAGGTTCAGTATCAAAGGTTATGGCGGCATATCGTTTCCGGGAAAATGTCTGATAAGCAGAAGTGCGGTCGACATGGTCAACTGACCGAAAAAGAAACAAAAGGACATTGCGCAGGATTGTGACCTGGATTTTTGCCTGAAGAGAGGTATCCGATTCCATTGTCCACCATCCAAGACTTATATTTCCCATGAGAATTCGGGCCGTCTTGGATGCCAAAGGCAGTCCAACACTATATTGGGTAATGATTTTGTTCTTTTACCATACTTGTTTCCATAATTTCTCCAACCCCTGTGTATTATTAAAAAATAAATAAAGAAGAAGAAGTAGTAGGGGAAAGGTAGTTGATGGTGGAGGAACATTTTTTCCTATAGTTCCCGTGTTCAGTAAACGGTCCCATTATGGGGGGGAGAGTGGGTGTGAAATCGGCCCTAGTTGTGTTATCATGTGGCCCTTTCCTTCTTTCCACCTGTATCTCCTGCTGTGGGGGCACTCGTGCTGGCTCAATCCCAAGCCAAGCTGTCTTCATCCAGTCCTTCAGTGGGGGGAGAGAGAGCCGATGTTCTTGGTGTCAGGGCTGGGCTCAGCCCTTCCTTCTCTGAGCTGGCCGCTCAGCTGTCGGCTAATTGCCAGCTCCTACCTCTCCACAGGTACTCAGCTGTTGATGATATCCTGCTCGTCAGTCCTGCCTACTTAAGCCGTGCAGCCAAGAGGTATTTCTGCCTTCGCCTTGGTCAACATCACAGAGACGCTCTCCTGCTTTCCTGTTAAAAGACTTGCTTGGCCGACATCCCTTCTGGCTCCAGATCCTGCTTGCTGTTTTATTACGCTCATCTCCGGCTCCCTGACGTTTGGCTTGTCTGACTATCCGTTCCGGTTCCTGAACTCTGCCTATGTTTTGACTACGTTTTTTCTATTTATTTTTATTATTAAACAAGTGTGATTTAACTGTACTTCTGTCTCAGTCTGATTTCATGGTTTCTGACACTTGGGCACATTGCTGGATCAAGATCGGGCTCAGTAAAGTATTTAGTGGGTTGAAGGTTTTTTTCTGAATGCGTAAAAAAAAACCTTTTGCCCTTAGAATCACTTTCATAATAAAACTGGCCAAAGTGTATACCATGTAAAATCCTGTTCTGGATACAACACCACTTTACTTGTAGAGCAGGTATCTTATAAAAGGCCTCAGGGACACAAAATGGTTGCCGTTGTGTCTTCCCTGGTCTCGGTTCCAGCAGCTTCCCTTCCCAAGCCTTTTATTTCTTCCCACAGACTCGCCTCACATTGAATTATATCCCTCGTATTTCGCAGAGGACCCGCCCGAACGTTAATCTACGCTAGCGAGCCCTGCGCGTCACCAACTTTTTTTGGCCAACTCCGTGTGACCCATATACAAGCCATTAAATGGGATTTTAATTAAAACGTTTTTTTATTAGGCCCAGGAAGAGCAAATAAATCAAGTCCTCGCCGTAAATCCCGCTTGCAGAAAACGGGGTTAATCCTCCACCGACCAGAAGAAAAAAAAAACGTCATCCCGAGGCCCGAAGAACACCCCTGGAAATGACTCGGTTTTTATTGGACACTTAGTGGTTTAATATCCCTGACATTGGGACAAAAGTTCATGGTCAAGCTGCAGTAAATCCACAGCATCCTCCACTGCAAGCACCTTGCTTCTTTCTCTTAGATTGTGGATTTGCAGAAGTTTTTTTTTTTTTTGTTGTTTTTTTTTCTCTTTTCACCACCAGTGGCTCATAAACATCACCTGACAGCCCAGAGCTCATAACGTTATTGGCCCTGAGGCGGAGGGCCCGAGGTGTGTGGGACATTCTGTGGGAAAGAGTCCGGGACGGGGGAAGAGAAAAGAACAAATTTGGAGCCGTGAAATCATTTGATGGCTAAAGCAGACCTGGACTGTGTCATTGCCCGAGCACGAAGCGCTCCGGTAATTTTCGGGAATCCAACCAGGACAGTGACGTTTTAATGGCTCGGGCGAGAATATGGGGGGGGTGGGGGGGTAACAACCGGTAATGGGATTAGATCTTACACTTCTGCTGAGTTTTGCAGTAAAAGCCCGTTATATTTCTTAAAGTGGATAACTTGGTAGCTTTATAGGAATAAATTCCTGACAGGTCTCGGTGTTCAGCAACAGAATTGGTTTCCAGAAATGCTCTTTTATCTTTAAAAAGCCACCCTTGAGCTCTATTCAAGTGACTTTGCCTAGGCTGAGATGATGTCACCAGCCTGCTGCAGGCAGGAGGAAGCTTTTCCCGAGTCTCCCTTCTCCCGGTGTTTTAGGTGAAAGGCTGAGGCAGGGTGCTGATCAGTGTCAGATATTTTTAGACACAGCCCAAAACTGTGCAGGTACTATGACACTGGGTACTAGACATGAGGGGTCTCCAAATTTTCTAAACAAAGGGCTAGTTTACTGTCCTTCAGATTTTTTAGGGGGGTCGGACTGCTGCTAGTGAGGGTAAGGAATGCCCCATCATTGGTATCATAAGGAAGAATGGAGCTCCGTTGTTGGTATTATTGGGAGGAATGGTGCTCATTGTTGGTGTGACTGGGAGGAATGGTGCTCATTGTTGGTGTGATTGGGAGCAATGGTGCTCATTGTTGGTGTCATTGTAAGGAATGGTTCCCCATCATTGGTGTCAGTACGAAGAATGGTGCCCTATCAGTGGCGTCAGTAGGAGGAATGGTGCCCCATAAGTGATGTCATTGGAAGTAGTGGTGCCCTATCAGTGGTGTAATTGGGAGGAATGTTGCCCCATCATTGATGTCATTGGGAGCAATTGTGCCTCATCATTCATGTCATTGGGAGGAATGGTGCCCCATCATTGATGTCAGTAGGAATAATAGTGCCCCAAGGGTCAGATAAAAGCAAGCAAAGGGGCGGCCCTTTACTTGCTTTTATCTGACCCTTGGGGCACTATTATTCCTACTGACACCAATTATGGGGCACCATTCTTCCCAATGGTGCTCCATTGTTGGTGTCATTGGGAGCAATTGTGCCTCATCATTCATGTCATTGGGAGGAATGGTGCCCCATCGTTGGTGTCAGTAGGAATAATAGTGTCCCAAGGGCCAAATAAAAGCAAGCAAAGGGCCACAGTTTGGAGACCGCTGATTTACATTATTGTGTCATCACTGAGCCGCCATCTCGGCCCCGGAAGTAGTTGGTGACTCTGGATGAGGGCTGAACAAAGATGCACCTTCACACAACATATAAAAAAACCACATGCGTATTTGTGAACAAAGTCTAAGTCTCTTCAGCATTAAGATGCATCAACCGAACTTGTATATCAATTTTTAATCTTACCCGTGTACAGTTCGGGGCACAGGCATAGAATTCATAGACCTTGGGTTATAGATTGGTACCTTCAGGTGATTGGACACTGGCAAACCATTCAAGATCGCACCCCCTGGCCACCACCCCTATAACCCTTCACCACTCTGTCCCTAGGTGATAGACCTCTTCTTCCTTAGCTTATAGTGGTAAACCCTTACATAGACCCAGTAAAGTGACTTTCTTCAGATGATACTCAGCAGAGACATGGTTGGGTTCCTGCACCTACTCTCTAAAGGAAAAAAAAAGCCCTGGATACTTTTATATAGTCTTTACAGATGCAACCGGCCCTTTGAGGGCAACCATAAAGCTGATGTAGCCCGTAATGAAGTTTGGTTAGACGCCCCTGCTGTGAAGGGTCGACGGGAGCTAAAAATGTATGTAACCCAACAAATGAACTTTTCCTAATTTGCCCCCTTTTGGGTCTGTTAAATTTTATTTAACCTCTTGCCGCATGTGAGACAGATATACGTGACGGCAAAGAGGGGTGGTCTTGGTGCCTACACGGTGCGTATGTGCGTCCATGGCGTTGAGCTTTCCAAAAATCTTGTGAGCTGATAAGGTCCTGTTCACCTCTTCTGCTGACTGTTATCACCTAGCATTGTTCACAGCTATCTCTGATGACTACGGAACACCTCCCCGCTCTTATGGGGAGGTGGGGGGGAGGTGTTTTTCAAGTCCTAACTCGCTTCCTGTCCTAGGGTGACAACTCTTCTCCATAGAATAGAGTACAGTGAAGCGAGTGTTGTCTCCCTAGAACAGGAAGTGTATTCCTGGCAGGATCAACAGGTAAAAATACAAAGAAAAAAGGACCGGCAAGCCGCTATCTATTACATCATCGGCTCTCTCGGCTTCCTACTAAAAGGCGCGTCGCATGTATGTGTCCCGATCGCCGTGCTTCCCAGTGGAAGAGCGAGGCGCACGTTTAATAATTACTCATCGCCCCCCCCCCCCCCCCCCCCCCAACACCAGGGCTGTTTAAATCAAAGGCCGTCACACATTCCTTTGGTTATGAAAACAAGAGCGGCTGCCATTCGCTGCAAATAAAAAGTCATAATTTCTCAGGCGAAGACCCTCCTGTATTCAGCAGGTCAGGCCGTGTAGGACGAGGGGTGAGAACTAAGTATCCACAGATGTTTGGGAAATGCAGCTAAATTATGCATTTTTTTAAAGGATTCACTGTAGAAACCCTTTTTAAAAAAAAAAAAACAAAAAAAAAAAAGTTCAATACCAAATCCACTTGGAATGCATCATATTGTCCCCTTGAAGCTTTCAATTAAAGGGAACCGGTCATATATTTTAATATTACTGCGCAGGATTACTCCGGAGGAATGATTTGGCGCTTTAGCTTAGAGGGTCAGAGGTCACCTGGAGTCTGACAGTTGCTTCCCTGTCAACTGCCTTCAGGCCTCATTCACATGAGCACCGAGGCCTGTGCACCACGAATAAAGTCTATAGGATGCTGCGGCTGCACGGACACAGAAGCTCGTCCTAATTGTCTGGGTTCGGGGCCACGCACCCGCACCCTTGTCAGGTTTGGAGCAGCTGTGTCTGTACAGACATAAAAGAGAAGTATGGGGTTTTTGCTTTTTTTAATTTTTTTTCCTGAACTATACTTACATAGGTGGATGCTGCATCGGTCTCCCGCCGGTTTTAACACTGAGAATCGAGCGATCAAACACCGCCGATCGCTCGGTTCTCAGAGCTCCGTGAGCAGAGAGTTGGGGACTGTCAGTCTCCAGATTTCTGCTCTCTCCCTCCCCCCCCCCCCGCTCACTGGAGCGTTGGGCTTTGGAGGGGGCAAGAGCGGCCGCCTCAGGCTCTCAGTGGCATGTGGACAGATCCTGACCATATGGTCACGACCTTTCCCGAGCCTGAACCAGCTGTGTAGGGGGCGGGAGCGGCCGCTTCAGGCTCTCGGCGGCTTGCTGAGAGCCTGGTGCCGGTCCAGGCATGTGGACAGATCCCGACCATATGGTCACGACCTTTCCCGAGCCTGAACCAGCTGTGTAGGGGGCGGGAGTGGCCGCCTCAGGCTCTCGGCGGCTTGCTGAGAGCCTGGTGCCGGTTCAGGCATGTGGACAGATCCCGACCATATGGTCGCGATCTTTCCTGTGCCTGGACCAGCTCTGTGACGTTAGCCGACAGTGGCGGTGTGTTTTGGGTCATTTTCATGCTGGAATACCCATCCAGGACCCATTTTCAATGCCCAGGCTGAGGAAAGGAGGTTCTCACCCAAGATTTGACCGTACATGGCCCCATCCACCGTCCCTTTGATGCAGTGAAGTTGTCCTGTTCTCTTAGCAGAGAAACACCCTCAAAGCATAATGTTTCCACCTCCATGTTCAATGGAGATCAGTGGCGGCCCATCCATAGAGGGTGCACAGGCGCTGCCTCCTCTATCCATGCGTCCGGCCCCCTGATCTTCATATCAGTGGCGCCAGACCATGGATTCCAATTGGGAGGTGTTTTTTTTGGAACACCTGATTAGAGACGGAGACTCTAATAGGCTTCAAAAAAGGGTGAGCTAGAAGTGCAGAGCATTGCGCGCCGAGCCCATCCGAGGATTGTATGATATTGAAGATATGGACAGCAGCAGGAGCGAAAGGAACAAGATATTGGCTGGAGAAGAGCACAACAATCTGGCATACACAGTGCATAGACATGGCTTAATTTAGGAAGTTCATGGGAGGAGCAAAGAATTCAAGGTTCACCAGAAACAAGAAAGAAAGTCCAAACGATCAATCGATTACATTTCTCGCACGATTCTCCCATCATTGATTTAGAGAATCGTTCGTTTTTTAAAAAAAATTTCCTACATGTCCGATTACTCAAATTTATTTGATTGCCTCACAAAAATCGTCTGTTGCTGCAGCCCCACTAATGGTGCAAAATACGAGCGAAAATTCTTAGATAAGATTTTCGAAAGAAACTTCTTTTGAAATTCGACCCGTGTATGAACTGCCAAAGTCTTTGGCTGTGGCTGGACAGGGCTAAACGCTCTACTGACTGTTACCAGTGTTTAAGGCCCTGTCCATTCAGGAACAAGGACCTGGAATTCAGGTCTTAATAACAGTCTGCCTGGAGCGGGGCTGAGCGCTGCACCTGTCCCCCCTGGGTGCTCTGCGAATATAACCCCCACCCCCCAAGAGTGCAAGAAGGGGCCCTAGTGATGATATCAGGTCGTACCCCAAGAATGCTCCACACGCTCATGAGATGAATGTGTGTGTGGACCCCCTCCAGCATGACGGCACAAATAAGGCCCCCACTCTCTGCCTCATCTCGACATATAACACGATTCCTTCATCCATCTTGTTCTGCACATGCTGGCTGGAAGCGTTCCACACCTCGCAGCGTATGATCTCATTCCATTTGTATTCATTAACTCCATTTCAAGAGTATTGACTGTATGAGGAGCCGAGGGAGATCTCACCTACTGTCAAGTCCTCGGTCTCAGCGTTTCACTCATCCACAGGTCACACACGTTAACACTTCCCTCGCCCTCCCCTCCCCCCCCCCCTCCCGCGGGATCCACCACGCTGAAAAACAATATCTTCTTGCCGCATTTTAGTCCGGAGGACAGTAATAGACAATTAGTTGGGGCAGAATGGGAAACATCTACCTAGAGCCGCTGAGAATACAAACAAAGCGGTCTTATTTCCACACATCTCAGAAATAAGATCGAAACAATTAGGAGTGTTCTGAGAAAAGGGTAGGGTGGGAGATGGGGGGGGGGGGGGTACAATGAGATTTTGCCTAAATCCTTCTCTTTCGGAGAATCCCTCGAGGTTCCTGACGTGTTGTTCTTGGCTGAGACTCCAGCACTGAGTCATCGCGGTGGTAACGTTGGAGGATACGGCTGTCGATTATTAACCCCGGGGTGCTTGTCAGCGTGCAAACTTTGCTTGTTCCCCTCTGGGGTGGGGGGGGTGGGGGTTTCAAGAAAATTAAGACAGGTGAGCCGGTGAGTCGGAGCAGGGCGATCAAAAAAGCAGCCAGACAACGATGACAGTCCTGTCTCTGCTGTACGGCGGTTCTGAGCGAGTCGCTGTCTTTTGTAGAACCAAATAATTGGAAACTGGTGCTGATTCTGCATTTTTGATTTAGATATGTCATCAGCTTAAAGTAAATTTAAATCCAATCACTAAACTCTCATATACTGTGAGCTTTAACATGTTAATGCCCTTTTCAGAAGTAATTTTCAGTATATTTTAAAGCTTCTATTTAAAAGAAAAAAGAAATCCTGGTGATCCTTGGTCAGGCACGTCCTGTCATAGGGTGACCATACTTGGGTTTCCAATGGGGACTACAAGTGACTGTTTCAACACACAGATATGGTCTACTGTTGTCACCAACAGAAAAGCCACCCTGGGAAATGTCGCTAGACTGCGTGTAGACATGAAGAGTTCCAGCACTGAAATGGAACAATCAATGTGCCAGGACTGGTATCTGTACCCACAACCTCTGCTGTGTCCAGCAGTGGCTCTTCTTGCTGAGCCACCTGAGATGCTGGACAGTTCCCAGTCTGATCGTTTGGACTTTCTTTCTTGTTTCTGGTGAACCTTGAATTCTTTGCTCCTCCCATGAACTTCCTAAATTAAGCCATGTCTATGCACTTTGTATGCCAGATTGTTGTGCTCTTCTCCAGCCAATATATTCTTCCTTTCGCTCCTGCTGCTGTCCATATCTTCAATATCATATAATCATGACCTTTGGCCTTGTTCGTTTACTAGGCTTTCACTTGATCCCAACTTGCAACCGTTCATTATCGACCCTCAGCTTGCGCCTTGAATACACTTCCGCTTGATCTCAACCTACAACCACTTGTTTTCGACCCTTTGCTTGTTCCACTACTAGGCTTTTAGCATACCTGCTGCTGTCCTTATCTCAACTACCACTCATTACCGACCTTTGGCTTGCACCTCAACTGCGCATCAGTTTGATCCGAACCTGCAACCATTCATTATCGACCCTCAGCTGCGTCTTGAATACACTTCTGCTTGATCTCAACCTGCAACCACTTGTTTTTGACCCTTTGCTTGTTCCACCACTAAGCTTTTGCGTACCTGCTATTGTCCTTATCTCAACTACCACACATTACCGACCTCTGGCTTGTTCCTCAACTGAGCATCAGCTTGATCCAAACTTGCAACCATTCATTATCGACCCTCGGCTTGCTTCTTGAATACACTTCCGCTTGATCTCAACCTGCAACCACTTGTTTTTGACCCTTTGCTTGTTCCACTACTAGGCTTTTGCGTACCTGCTGTTGTCCTTATCTCAACTACCACACGTTACCGGCCTTTGGCTTGTTCCTCAACTGAGCTTCTGC
>JBBGZY010003740.1:0-69322 GCA_037952925.1 Lithobates clamitans
CCTCCTGACTGATCTGAGGGAGACCCCCCAATTATTACTAGGAGGAATCTACCACTGGAGTGTGACCGGCTCTGTACCTCCTGACTGATCTGAGGGAGACCCCCCAATTATTACTAGGAGGAATCTACCACTGGAATGTGACCGGCTCTGTACCTCCTGACTGATCTGAGGGAGACCCCCCAATTATTACTAGGAGGAATCTACCACTGGAATGTGACCGGCTCTGTACCTCCTGACTGATCTGAGGGAGACCCCCCAATTATTACTAGGAGGAATCTAGAGGGAGACCTCCCAATTATTACTAGGAGGAATCTACCACTGGAATGTGACCGGCTCTGTACCTCCTGACTGATCTGAGGGAGACCTCCCAATTATTACTAGGAGGAATCTACCACTGGAATGTGACCGGCTCTGTACCTCCTGACTGATCTGAGGGAGACCTCCCCAATTATTACTAGGAGGAATCTACCACTGGAATGTGACCGGCTCTGTACCTCCTGACTGATCTGAGGGAGACCTCCCAATTATTACTAGGAGGAATCTACCACTGGAATGTGACCGGCTCTGTACCTCCTGACTGATCTGAGGGAGACCCCCCAATTATTACTAGGAGGAATCTACCACTGGAGTGTGACCGGCTCTGTACCTCCTGACTGATCTGAGGGAGACCTCCCAATTATTACTAGGAGGAATCTACCACTGGAGTGTGACCGGCTCTGTACCTCCTGACTGATCTGAGGGAGACCTCCCAATTATTACTAGGAGGAATCTACCACTGGAATGTGACCGGCTCTGTACCTCCTGACTGATCTGAGGGAGACCTCCCAATTATTACTAGGAGGAATCTACCACTGGAGTGTGACCGGCTCTGTACCTCCTGACTGATCTGAGGGAGACCCCCCAATTATTACTAGGAGGAATCTACCACTGGAATGTGACCGGCTCTGTACCTCCTGACTGATCTGAGGGAGACCTCCCAATTATTACTAGGAGGAATCTACCACTGGAGTGTGACCGGCTCTGTACCTCCTGACTGATCTGAGGGAGACCTCCCAATTATTACTAGGAGGAATCTACCACTGGAATGTGACCGGCTCTGTACCTCCTGACTGATCTGAGGGAGACCCCCCAATTATTACTAGGAGGAATCTACCACTGGAGTGTGACCGGCTCTGTACCTCCTGACTGATCTGAGGGAGACCTCCCAATTATTACTAGGAGGAATCTACCACTGGAAGGTGACCGGCTCTGTACCTCCTGACTGATCTGAGGGAGACCTCCCAATTATTACTAGGAGGAATCTACCACTGGAATGTGACCGGCTCTGTACCTCCTGACTGATCTGAGGGAGACCCCCCAATTATTACTAGGAGGAATCTACCACTGGAATGTGACCGGCTCTGTACCTCCTGACTGATCTGAGGGAGACCTCCCAATTATTACTAGGAGGAATCTACCACTGGAATGTGACCGGCTCTGTACCTCCTGACTGATCTGAGGGAGACCCCCCAATTATTACTAGGAGGAATCTACCACTGGAATGTGACCGGCTCTGTACCTCCTGACTGATCTGAGGGAGACCCCCCAATTATTACTAGGAGGAATCTACCACTGGAATGTGACCGGCTCTGTACCTCCTGACTGATCTGAGGGAGACCCCCCAATTATTACTAGGAGGAATCTACCACTGGAATGTGACCGGCTCTGTACCTCCTGACTGATCTGAGGGAGACCCCCCAATTATTACTAGGAGGAATCTACCACTGGAATGTGACCGGCTCTGTACCTCCTGACTGATCTGAGGGAGACCTCCCAATTATTACTAGGAGGAATCTACCACTGGAGTGTGACCGGCTCTGTACCTCCTGACTGATCTGAGGGAGACCCCCCAATTATTACTAGGAGGAATCTACCACTGGAATGTGACCGGCTCTGTACCTCCTGACTGATCTGAGGGAGACCCCCCAATTATTACTAGGAGGAATCTACCACTGGAGTGTGACCGGCTCTGTACCTCCTGACTGATCTGAGGGAGACCTCCCAATTATTACTAGGAGGAATCTACCACTGGAATGTGACCGGCTCTGTACCTCCTGACTGATCTGAGGGAGACCCCCCAATTATTACTAGGAGGAATCTACCACTGGAATGTGACCGGCTCTGTACCTCCTGACTGATCTGAGAGAGACCCCCCAATTATTACTAGGAGGAATCTACCACTGGAATGTGACCGGCTCTGTACCTCCTGACTGATCTGAGGGAGACCTCCCAATTATACTAGGAGGAATCTACCACTGGAATGTGACCGGCTCTGTACCTCCTGACTGATCTGAGAGAGACCCCCCAATTATTACTAGGAGGAATCTACCACTGGAATGTGACCGGCTCTGTACCTCCTGACTGATCTGAGGGAGACCCCCCAATTATTACTAGGAGGAATCTACCACTGGAGTGTGACCGGCTCTGTACCTCCTGACTGATCTGAGGGAGACCCCCCAATTATTACTAGGAGGAATCTACCACTGGAATGTGACCGGCTCTGTACCTCCTGACTGATCTGAGGGAGACCTCCCAATTATTACTAGGAGGAATCTACCACTGGAATGTGACCGGCTCTGTACCTCCTGACTGATCTGAGGGAGACCTCCCAATTATTACTAGGAGGAATCTACCACTGGAATGTGACCGGCTCTGTACCTCCTGACTGATCTGAGGGAGACCTCCCAATTATTACTAGGAGGAATCTACCACTGGAAGTGTGACCGGCTCTGTACCTCCTGACTGATCTGAGGGAGACCTCCCAATTATTACTAGGAGGAATCTACCACTGGAGTGTGACCGGCTCTGTACCTCCTGACTGATCTGAGGGAGACCTCCCAATTATTACTAGGAGGAATCTACCACTGGAATGTGACCGGCTCTGTACCTCCTGACTGATCTGAGGGAGACCCCCCAATTATTACTAGGAGGAATCTACCACTGGAATGTGACCGGCTCCGTACCTCCTGACTGATCTGAGGGAGACCCCCCAATTATTACTAGGAGGAATCTACCACTGGAAGGTGACCGGCTCTGTACCTCCTGACTGATCTGAGGGAGACCTCCCAATTATTACTAGGAGGAATCTACCACTGGAGTGTGACCGGCTCTGTACCTCCTGACTGATCTGAGGGAGACCTCCCAATTATTACTAGGAGGAATCTACCACTGGAATGTGACCGGCTCTGTACCTCCTGACTGATCTGAGGGAGACCCCCCAATTATTACTAGGAGGAATCTACCACTGGAATGTGACCGGCTCCGTACCTCCTGACTGATCTGAGGGAGACCCCCCAATTATTACTAGGAGGAATCTACCACTGGAAGGTGACCGGCTCTGTACCTCCTGACTGATCTGAGGGAGACCTCCCAATTATTACTAGGAGGAATCTACCACTGGAGTGTGACCGGCTCTGTACCTCCTGACTGATCTGAGGAAGACCCCCCAATTATTACTAGGAGGAATCTACCACTAGAATGTGACCGGCTCTGTACCTCCTGACTGATCTGAGGGAGACCTCCCAATTATTACTAGGAGGAATCTACCACTGGAGTGTGACCGGCTCTGTACCTCCTGACTGATCTGAGGGAGACCCCCCAATTATTACTAGGAGGAATCTACCACTGGAATGTGACCGGCTCTGTACCTCCTGACTGATCTGAGGGAGACCTCCCAATTATTACTAGGAGGAATCTACCACTGGAATGTGACCGGCTCTGTACCTCCTGACTGATCTGAGGGAGACCTCCCAATTATTACTAGGAGGAATCTACCACTGGAAGGTGACCGGCTCTGTACCTCCTGACTGATCTGAGGGAGACCTCCCAATTATTACTAGGAGGAATCTACCACTGGAATGTGACCGGCTCTGTACCTCCTGACTGATCTGAGGGAGACCCCCCAATTATTACTAGGAGGAATCTACCACTGGAATGTGACCGGCTCTGTACCTCCTGACTGATCTGAGGAAGACCTCCCAATTATTACTAGGAGGAATCTACCACTGGAGTGTGACCGGCTCTGTACCTCCTGACTGATCTGAGGGAGACCTCCCAATTATTACTAGGAGGAATCTACCACTGGAATGTGACCGGCTCTGTACCTCCTGACTGATCTGAGGGAGACCCCCCAATTATTACTAGGAGGAATCTACCACTGGAATGTGACCGGCTCTGTACCTCCTGACTGATCTGAGGGAGACCTCCCAATTATTACTAGGAGGAATCTACCACTGGAATGTGACCGGCTCTGTACCTCCTGACTGATCTGAGGGAGACCTCCCAATTATTACTAGGAGGAATCTACCACTGGAGTGTGACCGGCTCTGTACCTCCTGACTGATCTGAGGGAGACCTCCCAATTATTACTAGGAGGAATCTACCACTGGAATGTGACCGGCTCTGTACCTCCTGACTGATCTGAGGGAGACCCCCCAATTATTACTAGGAGGAATCTACCACTGGAGTGTGACCGGCTCTGTACCTCCTGACTGATCTGAGGGAGACCCCCCAATTATTACTAGGAGGAATCTACCACTGGAATGTGACCGGCTCTGTACCTCCTGACTGATCTGAGGGAGACCCCCCAATTATTACTAGGAGGAATCTACCACTGGAATGTGACCGGCTCTGTACCTCCTGACTGATCTGAGGGAGACCCCCCAATTATTACTAGGAGGAATCTACCACTGGAATGTGACCGGCTCTGTACCTCCTGACTGATCTGAGGGAGACCTCCCAATTATTACTAGGAGGAATCTACCACTGGAGTGTGACCGGCTCTGTACCTCCTGACTGATCTGAGGGAGACCCCCCAATTATTACTAGGAGGAATCTACCACTGGAATGTGACCGGCTCTGTACCTCCTGACTGATCTGAGGGAGACCCCCCAATTATTACTAGGAGGAATCTACCACTGGAAGGTGACCGGCTCTGTACCTCCTGACTGATCTGAGGGAGACCTCCCAATTATTACTAGGAGGAATCTACCACTGGAGTGTGACCGGCTCTGTACCTCCTGACTGATCTGAGGGAGACCTCCCAATTATTACTAGGAGGAATCTACCACTGGAATGTGACCGGCTCTGTACCTCCTGACTGATCTGAGGGAGACCCCCCAATTATTACTAGGAGGAATCTACCACTGGAATGTGACCGGCTCTGTACCTCCTGACTGATCTGAGGGAGACCCCCCAATTATTACTAGGAGGAATCTACCACTGGAATGTGACCGGCTCTGTACCTCCTGACTGATCTGAGGGAGACCTCCCAATTATTACTAGGAGGAATCTACCACTGGAATGTGACCGGCTCTGTACCTCCTGACTGATCTGAGGGAGACCTCCCAATTATTACTAGGAGGAATCTACCACTGGAAGGTGACCGGCTCTGTACCTCCTGACTGATCTGAGGGAGACCCCCCAATTATTACTAGGAGGAATCTACCACTGGAATGTGACCGGCTCTGTACCTCCTGACTGATCTGAGGGAGACCCCCCAATTATTACTAGGAGGAATCTACCACTGGAGTGTGACCGGCTCTGTACCTCCTGACTGATCTGAGGGAGACCTCCCAATTATTACTAGGAGGAATTTACCACTGGAATGTGACCGGCTCTGTACCTCCTGACTGATCTGAGGGAGACCTCCCAATTATTACTAGGAGGAATCTACCACTGGAGTGTGACCGGCTCTGTACCTCCTGACTGATCTGAGGGAGACCTCCCAATTATTACTAGGAGGAATCTACCACTGGAGTGTGACCGGCTCTGTACCTCCTGACTGATCTGAGGGAGACCTCCCAATTATTACTAGGAGGAATCTACCACTGGAATGTGACCGGCTCTGTACCTCCTGACTGATCTGAAGGAGACCTCCCAATTATTACTAGGAGGAATCTACCACTGGAATGTGACCGGCTCTGTACCTCCTGACTGATCTGAGGGAGACCCCCCAATTATTACTAGGAGGAATCTACCACTGGAATGTGACCGGCTCTGTACCTCCTGACTGATCTGAGGGAGACCTCCCAATTATTACTAGGAGGAATCTACCACTGGAGTGTGACCGGCTCTGTACCTCCTGACTGATCTGAGGGAGACCTCCCAATTATTACTAGGAGGAATATACCACTGGAAGGTGACCGGCTCTGTACCTCCTGACTGATCTGAGGGAGACCCCCCCAATTATTACTAGGAGGAATCTACCACTGGAGTGTGACCGGCTCTGTACCTCCTGACTGATCTGAGGGAGATCCCCCAATTATTACTAGGAGGAATCTACCACTGGAGTGTGACCGGCTCTGTACCTCCTGACTGATCTGAGGGAGACCTCCCAATTATTACTAGGAGGAATCTACCACTGGAATGTGACCGGCTCTGTACCTCCTGACTGATCTGAGGGAGACCCCACAATTATTACTAGGAGGAATCTACCACTGGAATGTGACCGGCTCTGTACCTCCTGACTGATCTGAGGGAGACCTCCCAATTATTACTAGGAGGAATCTACTAATGGAAGGTGACCGGCTCTGTACCTCCTGACTGATCTGAGGGAGACCCCCCAATTATTACTAGGAGGAATCTACCACTGGAATGTGACCGGCTCTGTACCTCCTGACTGATCTGAGGGAGACCTCCCAATTATTACTAGGAGGAATCTACCACTGGAGTGTGACCGGCTCTGTACCTCCTGACTGATCTGAGGGAGACCTCCCAATTATTACTAGGAGGAATCTACCACTGGAATGTGACCGGCTCTGTACCTCCTGACTGATCTGAGGGAGACCTCCCAATTATTACTAGGAGGAATCTACCACTGGAGTGTGACCGGCTCTGTACCTCCTGACTGATCTGAGGGAGACCTCCCAATTATTACTAGGAGGAATCTACCACTGGAATGTGACCGGCTCTGTACCTCCTGACTGATCTGAGGGAGACCTCCCAATTATTACTAGGAGGAATCTACCACTGGAATGTGACCGGCTCTGTACCTCCTGACTGATCTGAGGGAGACCCCCCAATTATTACTAGGAGGAATCTACCACTGGAATGTGACCGGCTCTGTACCTCCTGACTGATCTGAGGGAGACCTCCCAATTATTACTAGGAGGAATCTACCACTGGAGTGTGACCGGCTCTGTACCTCCTGACTGATCTGAGGGAGACCCCCCAATTATTACTAGGAGGAATCTACCACTGGAATGTGACCGGCTCTGTACCTCCTGACTGATCTGAGGGAGACCTCCCAATTATTACTAGGAGGAATCTACCACTGGAATGTGACCGGCTCTGTACCTCCTGACTGATCTGAGGGAGACCTCCCAATTATTACTAGGAGGAATCTACCACTGGAGTGTGACCGGCTCTGTACCTCCTGACTGATCTGAGGGAGACCCCCCAATTATTACTAGGAGGAATCTACCACTGGAATGTGACCGGCTCTGTACCTCCTGACTGATCTGAGGGAGACCCCCCAATTATTACTAGGAGGAATCTACCACTGGAGTGTGACCGGCTCTGTACCTCCTGACTGATCTGAGGGAGACCTCCCAATTATTACTAGGAGGAATCTACCACTGGAATGTGACCGGCTCTGTACCTCCTGACTGATCTGAGGGAGACCTCCCAATTATTACTAGGAGGAATCTACCACTGGAGTGTGACCGGCTCTGTACCTCCTGACTGATCTGAGGGAGACCCCCCAATTATTACTAGGAGGAATCTACCACTGGAATGTGACCGGCTCTGTACCTCCTGACTGATCTGAGGGAGACCTCCCAATTATTACTAGGAGGAATCTACCACTGGAATGTGACCGGCTCTGTACCTCCTGACTGATCTGAGGGAGACCTCCCAATTATTACTAGGAGGAATCTACCACTGGAATGTGGGGTTCCTCTGGGGGGAGGTGTACATAGAGAATAGAGGGGTCCCCAGGACAGGATATTGGGGGCCCATTTGGGGGGGGTAAGTTGTAGATGACAGTAAAGGAGCTCTGTGATTGGTGGAGTGTATGGGGGGGGGGTACGGATATACAGTTAGGCACTATATATATATATACACACACACACTCATTATCTCTGGGGGGGGGGGGGGTCCCCTCATTATTGGGGGATCTGATATCACTGGGCTACAACAACATGGCCGCCCCTCCTGTACTGAGGACACATCTCTATTATTATCCTCACTCCTGGTGACCCCACATACACTGCACACAGAGGGGGGGGGGGTCACCGCTAAGACTGACAATCTCCCACTTCACTAAATGTAAGAAGAGAAGATTACCTGACGAGGAGCTTCTCACCCGGGACCGCTCTTCACTCAGACTACAACAACATGGCGGCTCCCCTCCCTCTAGACTACAACAAAATGGCGCCTTCCCTCCTACCAGAGTCTCCTCTTCTCGGTCCTCCCAAGACTACAATATAATGGCTGCTCTCTTTCTCATAGTAAGGTTGCGGGTGAAGGGAACGATCTCTCCTTTACAGACAATCCAGGACGACGTACAGGCGGTTGTTCCGTCAGATTCGGCGACCTGTCAGAATGTGTAACGGAAGTGACGTTTCGTCGCCATCTTGCTACACCCCGCACTCCTCCATAGTAAAGATACAGAGAAGTGGGAAAGCGGACATCTTGTTACACCACCGGAGTTTTGCATTTTCCACGTATTTGTAACAACAAACAGGTTATATAGTGATATATATAGTGATATAAAGGACTCAGAACTCCGTTGGAATGTTTAAATGTTGAATTTTAAAAGCAGCGATCTTCTGTCAGATTCGTAAACCTGTGAGATCCGCAGACTCGCCATCAAATTCAACATCTAAACATTCCAACGGAGTTCTTGGTCCTTTATATCACTATATATATATATATATCCTCAGTTTGTTGTTACAAATAAGTAGAAAATGCAAAACTCCGGTGGGTGTAACAAGATGTCCGCCTTCCCCCTTCTCAGTGTATACTATGGAGGAGTGCGGGGTGTACCAAAATGGCGGCGACGGAAAGTCACTTCCGTTACACATTCTGACGGGTCGCCTAATCTGATGAAACACGTGGCGTCCCCATCTAACAAATCCCCCCACTTCCTGTCCCAGTGACCCCCTCCCATGTTTTCAGAAAATAGAACACACCTATATATATATAAAAGGAGGTTCTGTCACCAGGACATGGGGATAAATCATATTTATCAAATCACCCGAAACCCATTCCTACCAAACGTTATAACCGCCACCAACCGACGTATATCACTATATCGGGGGAGGGGGGGATGTGTGTGCCATTATTACACTTCTTATCACATGTCATTCCTTTATATACCTGTATACACCCCATATTCATCTGATATACCTGTATACACATTACACCTGTATACCTCATATAGACCTGTATACACCTCATATACCTGTATACACCTCACATAGACCTGTATACACCTCATATACATGTATACACCTCATACACCTGTATACACCTCATATACCTGTATACACCTCATATAGACCTTTATACACCTCATATACATGTATACACCTCATATACCTGTATACACCTCATATACCTGTATACACATTACACCTGTATACACCTCATATACCTGTATACACCTCATACACCTGTATACACATTACACCTCATACACCTGTATACACCTCATATACCTGTATACACATTAAACCTGTATACACCTCATATAGACCTGTATACACCTCATATACCCGTATACACCTCATATACATCTGATATACCTGTATACACATTACACACCTGTATACTCCTTACACCCCCATACACCTGTATACACCTCATACACCTGTATACACCTCATATAGACCTGTATACACCTCATACACCTGTATACACCTCATATACCTGTATACACATTACACCTCATACACCTGTATACACATTACACACCTGTATACTCCTTACACCCCCATACACCTGTATACACCTCATATAGACCTGTATACACCTCATATACCTGTATACACATTACACCTCATACACCTGTATACACATTACACACCTGTATACTCCTTACACCCCCATACACCTGTATACACCTCATACACCTGTATACACCTCATATAGACCTGTATACACCTCATATACCTATATACACATTACACCTCATACACCTGTATACACCTCATACACCTGTATACACCTCATACACCTGTATACACCTCATACACCTGTATACACCTCATATAGACCTTTATACACCTCATATACCTGTATACACATTACACCTCATACACCTGTATACACATTACACACCTGTATACTCCTTACACCCCCATACACCTGTATACACCTCATATAGACCTGTATACACCTCATATACCTATATACACATTACACCTCATACACCTGTATACACCTTACACCCCCATACACCTCATACACATGACACCTGTATACACCTCATACACCTGTATACACCTCATACACCTGTATACACCTCATACACATGACACCTGTATACACCTCATACACCTGTATACACCTCATACACATGACACCTGTATACACCTCATACACCTGTATACACCTCATACACATGACACCTGTATACACCTCATACACCTGTATACACCTCATACACATGACACCTGTATACACATGACACCTGTATACACCTCATACACATGGACACCTGTATACACCTCATACACCTGTATACACCTCATACACCTGTATACACCTCATACACATGACACCTGTATACACCTCATACACCTGTATACACCTCATACACCTGTATACACCTCATACACATGACACCTGTATACACCTCATACACCTGTATACACCTCATACACATGACACCTGTATACACCTCATACACCTGTATACACCTCATACACATGACACCTGTATACACCTCATACACCTGTATACACCTCATACACCTGTATACACCTCATACACATGACACCTGTATACACCTCATACACCTGTATACACCTCATACACATGACACCTGTATACACCTCATACACCTGTATACACCTCATACACATGACACCTGTATACACCTCATACACCTGTATACACCTCATACACCTGTATACACCTCATACACCTGTATACACCTCATACACATGACACCTGTATACACCTCATACACCTGTATACACCTCATACACCTGTATACACCTCATACACCTGTATACACATGACACCTGTGCACAGGGGAAACGCGTCGGACAAGGAGCTAGCAGTGTGACATTTTAGAGCACAGACCGTACGGCACACTCGCACTTTTGTGCTACTTTATGTGTAACTTTTTATTAAACTTTTATCTGTGAATGCCCTCTGAGCTTTTTTCTACCTCTCCAACGCGCTTATTTTTGAGCACTTTTAGCCGGTGTGAATCCCAGCGACTGATCAGAACTGTCTGAATTACCCCGGTGGGGGCTCACAAGTTCTTGTTGGGATTACTTCACCAGTAGGGGGAGTCGGTGTTCTTCAGGGAGGTCCTATGGGGGGGGGTCTCGGTGTTCCTCAGGGAGGTCTATGGGGGGGGGTCGGTGTTCCTCAGGGAGGTCTATGGGGGGGGGTCTCGGTGTTCCTCAGGGAGGTCTATGGGGGGGAGTCGGTGTTCCTCAGGGAAGTCTATGGGGGGGATTCAGTGTTCCTCAGGGAGGTCTATGGGGGAGTCAGTGTTCCTCAGGGAGGTCTATGGGGGGGGGGGGTTGGTGTTCCTCAGGGAAGTCTATGGGGGGGGAGTCGGTGTTCCTCAGGGAAGTCTATGGGGGGGAGTCGGTGTTCCTCAGGGAAGTCTATGGGGGGGAGTCGGTGTTCCTCAGGGAAGTCTATGGGAGGGGGGGTTGGTGTTCCTCAGGGAAGTCTATGGGAGGGGGGAGTCGGTGTTCCTCGGGGAGGTCTATGGGGGGGGGAGTCGGTGTTCCTCGGGGAGGTCTATGGGGGGGGAGTCGGTGTTCCTCAGGGAAGTCTATGGGGGGGGGAGTCGGTGTTCCTCAGGGAGGTCTATGGGGGGGGAGTCGGTGTTCCTCAGGTCCTCAGGGAAGTCTATGGGGGGGGAGTCGGTGTTCCTCAGGGAAGTCTATGGGGGGGGAGTCGGTGTTCCTCAGGGAAGTCTATGGGGGGGGGAGTCGGTGTTCCTCGGGGAGGTCTATGGGGGGGGGAGTCGGTGTTCCTCAGGGAAGTCTATGGGGGGGGAGTCGGTGTTCCTCAGGGAAGTCTATGGGGGGGAGTCGGTGTTCCTCAGGGAGGTCTATGGGGGGGGGAGTCGGTGTTCCTCAGGGAGGTCTATGGGGGGGGGAGTCGGTGTTCCTCAGGGAAGTCTATGGGGGGGGAGTCGGTGTTCCTCAAGGAAGTCTATGGGGGGGAGTCAGTGTTCCTCAGGGAAGTCTATGGGGGGGGGAGTCGGTGTTCCTCAGGGAAGTCTATGGGGGGGAGTCGGTGTTCCTCAGGGAGGTCTATGGGGGGGGGTCTCGGTGTTCCTCAGGGAGGTCTATGGGGGGGGAGTCGGTGTTCCTCAGGGAGGTCTATGGGGGGGGAGTCGGTGTTCCTCAGGGAGGTCTATGGGGGGGGAGTCGGTGTTCCTCGGGGAGGTCTATGGGGGGGGAGTCGGTGTTCCTTGGGGAGGTCTATGGGGGGGGAGTCGGTGTTCCTCAGGGGGGTCTATGTGTTCCTCAGGGAGGTCTATGGGGGGGGGAGTCGGTGTTCCTCAGGGAGGTCTATGGGGGGGGGGGGAGTCGGTGTTCCTCAGGGAGGTCTATGGGGGGGGAGTCAGTGTTCCTCAGGGAAGTCTATGGGGGGAGTCGGTGTTCCTCAGGGAAGTCTATGGGGGGAGTCGTTGTTCCTCAGGGAAGTCTATGGGGGGGAGTCGGTGTTTCTTGGGGAGGTCTATGGGGGGGGTCGGTGTTCCTCAGGGAAGTCTATGGGGGGGGAGTCGGTGTTCCTCAGGGAGGTCTATGGGGGGGGGGGGTCGGTGTTCCTCGGGGAGGTCTATGGGGGGGGAGTCGGTGTTCCTCAGGGAGGTCTATGGGGGGGGGGGGTCGGTGTTCCTCTGGGAGGTCTATGGGGGGGTCGGTGTTCCTCAGGGAGGTCTATGGGGGGGGAGTCGGTGTTCCTCGGGGGGGTCTATGTGTTCCTCAGGGAGGTCTATGGGGGGGGAGTCGGTGTTCCTCAGGGAGGTCTATGGGGGGGGGGGGGAGTCGGTGTTCCTCAGGGAGGTCTATGGGGGGGGAGTCAGTGTTCCTCAGGGAAGTCTATGGGGGGAGTCGGTGTTCCTCAGGGAAGTCTATGGGGGGAGTCGTTGTTCCTCAGGGAAGTCTATGGGGGGGAGTCGGTGTTTCTTGGGGAGGTCTATGGGGGGGGTCGGTGTTCCTCAGGGAAGTCTATGGGGGGGGAGTCGGTGTTCCTCAGGGAGGTCTATGGGGGGGGGGGTCGGTGTTCCTCGGGGAGGTCTATGGGGGGGGAGTCGGTGTTCCTCAGGGAGGTCTATGGGGGGGGGGGTCGGTGTTCCTCTGGGAGGTCTATGGGGGGGTCGGTGTTCCTCAGGGAGGTCTATGGGGGGGGAGTCGGTGTTCCTCGGGGAAGTCTATGGGGGGGGAGTCAGTGTTCCTCAGGGAGGTCTATGGGGGGGGGAGTCGGTGTTCCTCAGGGAGGTCTATGGGGGGGGAGTCGGTGTTCCTCAGGGAGGTCTATGGGGGGGGAGTCGGTGTTCCTCGGGGAGGTCTATGGGGGGGGAGTCGGTGTTCCTTGGGGAGGTCTATGGGGGGGGGAGTCGGTGTTCCTCAGGGGGGTCTATGTGTTCCTCAGGGAGGTCTATGGGGGGGGGAGTCGGTGTTCCTCAGGGAGGTCTATGGGGGGGGGGGGAGTCGGTGTTCCTCAGGGAGGTCTATGGGGGGGGAGTCAGTGTTCCTCAGGGAAGTCTATGGGGGGAGTCGGTGTTCCTCAGGGAAGTCTATGGGGGGAGTCGTTGTTCCTCAGGGAAGTCTATGGGGGGGAGTCGGTGTTTCTTGGGGAGGTCTATGGGGGGGGTCGGTGTTCCTCAGGGAAGTCTATGGGGGGGGAGTCGGTGTTCCTCAGGGAGGTCTATGGGGGGGGGGGTCGGTGTTCCTCGGGGAGGTCTATGGGGGGGGAGTCGGTGTTCCTCAGGGAGGTCTATGGGGGGGGGGGGTCGGTGTTCCTCTGGGAGGTCTATGGGGGGGTCGGTGTTCCTCAGGGAGGTCTATGGGGGGGGAGTCGGTGTTCCTCGGGGGGGTCTATGTGTTCCTCAGGGAGGTCTATGGGGGGGGAGTCGGTGTTCCTCAGGGAGGTCTATGGGGGGGGGGGGGAGTCGGTGTTCCTCAGGGAGGTCTATGGGGGGGGAGTCAGTGTTCCTCAGGGAAGTCTATGGGGGGAGTCGGTGTTCCTCAGGGAAGTCTATGGGGGGAGTCGTTGTTCCTCAGGGAAGTCTATGGGGGGGAGTCGGTGTTTCTTGGGGAGGTCTATGGGGGGGTCGGTGTTCCTCAGGGAAGTCTATGGGGGGGGAGTCGGTGTTCCTCAGGGAGGTCTATGGGGGGGGGGGTCGGTGTTCCTCGGGGAGGTCTATGGGGGGGGAGTCGGTGTTCCTCAGGGAGGTCTATGGGGGGGGGGGTCGGTGTTCCTCTGGGAGGTCTATGGGGGGGTCGGTGTTCCTCAGGGAGGTCTATGGGGGGGGAGTCGGTGTTCCTCGGGGAAGTCTATGGGGGGGGAGTCAGTGTTCCTCAGGGAGGTCTATGGGGGGGGAGTTGGTGTTCCTCAGGGAAGTCTATGGGGGGAGTCGGTGTTCCTCAGAGAGGTCTATGGGGGGGAGTCGGTGTTCCTCAGGGAAGTCTATGGGGGGGGGAGTCGGTGTTCCTCAGGGAGGTCTATGGGGGGGGGGGTCGGTGTTCCTCAGGGAGGTCTACGGGGGGGGGGGTCGGTGTTCCTTAGGGAGGTCTATGGGGGGGGAGTCGGTGTTCCTCAGGGAAGTCTATGGGGGGAAGTCGGTGTTCCTCAGGGAGGTCTATGGGGGGGGAGTCGGTGTTCTTCAGGGAAGTCTATGGAGGGAGTCGGTGTTCCTCAGGGAGGTCTATGGGGGGGAGTCGGTGTTCCTCGGGGAGGTCTATGGGGGGGGGGAGACGGTGTTCCTCGGGGAAGTCTATGGGGGGGAGTCGGAGTTCCTCAGGGAGGTCTATTGGGGGGGGGGAGTCGGTGTTCCTCAGGGAGGTCTATGGGGGGGGGAGTCGGTGTTCCTCAGGGAGGTCTATGGGGGGGGAGTCGGTGTTCCCGGGGAGGTCTATGGGGGGGGGAGTCGGTGTTCCTTGGGGAAGTCTATGGGGGGAGGAGTCGGTGTTCCTCATGGAAGTCTATGGGGGGGAGTCGGTGTTCCTCAGGGAAGTCTATGGGGGGGGGAGTCGGTGTTCCTTGGGGAAGTCTATGGGGGGAGGAGTCGGTGTTCCTCAGGGAAGTCTATGGGGGGAGTCGGTGTTCCTCAGGGAAGTCTATGGGTGGGGGGAGTCGGTGTTCCTCGGGGAGGTCTATGGGGGGGGAGTCGGTGTTCCTCAGGGAAGTCTATGGGGGGAGTCGGTGTTCCTCAGGGAAGTCTATGGGGGGGAGTCGGTGTTCCTCAGGGAAGTCTATGGGGGAGTCGTTGTTCCTCAGGGAAGTCTATGGGGGGAGTCGGTGTTCCTCAGGGAAGTCTATGGGGGGGGAGTCGGTATTCCTCGGGGAAGTCTATGGGGGGGGAGTCGGTGTTCCTCGGGGAGGTCTATGGGGGGGGAGTCGGTGTTCCTCAGGGAAGTTCTATGGGGGGGAGTCGGTGTTCCTCAGGGAAGTCTATGGGGGGGGAGTCGTTGTTCCTCAGGGAAGTCTATGGGGGGGGAGTCGGTGTTCCTCAGGGAAGTCTATGGGGGGGGAGTCGGTGATCCTCAGGGAGGTCTATGGGGGGGAGTCAGTGTTCCTCAGGGAAGTCTATGGGGGGGAGTCGGTGTTCCTCAGGGAGGTCTATGGGGGGGAGGGGGGAGTCGGTGTTCCTTGGGGAAGTCTATGGGGGGGGGGAGGCGGTGTTCCTCAGGGAAGTCTATGGGGGGGGAGTCGGTGTTCCTCAGGGAAGTCTATGGGGGGGGAGTCGGTGTTCTCAGGGAAGTCTATGGGGGGGAGTCGGTGTTCCTCAGGGAAGTCCATGGGGGGGAGTCGGTGTTCCTCAGGGAGGTCTATGGGGGGGAGTCGGTGTTCCTCAGGGAGGTCTATGGTGGGGGAGTCGGTGTTCCTTGGGGAGGTCTATGGGGGGAGTCGGTGTTCCTCAGGGAGGTCTAGGGGGGGAGTCGGTGTTCCTCAGGGAGGTCTATGGGGGGGAGTCGGTGTTCCTCAGGGAAGTCTATGGGGGGGGAGTCGGTGTTCCTCAGGGAGGTCTATGGGGGGGGAGTCGGTGTTCCTCGGGGGAGGTCTATGGGGGGGGGGAGTCGGTGTTCCTCAGGGAAGTCTATGGGGGGAGTTGGAGTTCCTCAGGGGGGTCTATGGGGGGGGGGGGTCGGTGTTCCTCAGGGAGGTCTATGGGGGGGGTCGGTGTTCCTCAGGGAAGTCTATGGGGGGAGTCGGTGTTCCTCGGGGAGGTCTATGGGGGGGGAGTCGGTGTTCCTCGGGGAGGTCTATGGGGGGGGGAGTCAGTGTTCCTCAGGGAGGTCTATGGGGGGGGAGTTGGTGTTCCTCAGGGAAGTCTATGGGGGGGAGTCGGTGTTCCTCAGGGGAGGTCTATGGGGGGGAGTCGGTGTTCCTCAGGGAAGTCTATGGGGGGGAGTCGGTGTTCCTCGGGGAAGTCTATGGGGGGGGGAGTCGGTGTTCCTCAGGGAGGTCTATGGGGGGGAGTCAGTGTTCCTCAGGGAAGTCTATGGGGGGAGTCGGTGTTCCTCAGGGAAGTCTATGGGGGGAGTCGGTGTTCCTCAGGGAAGTCTATGGGGGGAGTCGGTGTTCCTCAGGGAGGTCTATGGGGGGGGGAGTCAGTGTTCCTCAGGGAGGTCTATGGGGGGGGAGTTGGTGTTCCTCAGGGAAGTCTATGGGGGGGGAGTCGGTGTTCCTCAGGGAGGTCTATGGGGGGAGGGGGGAGTCGGTGTTCCTCGGGGAAGTCTATGGGGGGGGAGTCGGTGTTCCTCAGGGAAGTCTATGGGGGGGGGAGTCGGTGTTCCTCAGGGAAGTCTATGGGGGGGGAGTCGGTGTTCCTCAGGGAAGTCTATGGGGGGGGGTCGGTGTTCCTCAGGGAAGTCTATGGGGGGGGGAAGTCGGTGTTCCTCAGGGAGGTCTATGGGGGGGGAGTCGGTGTTCCTCAGGGAGGTCTATGGGGGGGAGTCGGTGTTCCTCAGGGAAGTCTATGGGGGGAGTCGGTGTTCCTCAGGGAAGTCTATGGGGGGGGGAGTCTGTGTTCCTCAGGGAAGTCTATGGGGGGAGTCGGTGTTCCTCAGGGAGGTCTATGGGGAGGGGGTCTCGGTGTTCCTCAGGGAGGTCTATGGGGGGGGGAGTCGGTGTTCCTCAGGGAGGTCTATGGGGGGGAGTCGGTGTTCCTAAGGGAGGTCTATGAGGGGGGAGTCGGTGTTCCTCAGGGAGGTCTATGGGGGGGGAGTCGGTGTTCCTCAGGGAGGTTATGGGGGGGGGAGTCGGTGTTCCTCGGGGAGGTCTATGGGGGGGAGTCGGTGTTCCTCGGGAAGGTCTATGGGGGGGAGTCGGTGTTCCTTAGGGAGGTCTATGGGGGGGGGGGAGTCAGTGTTCCTCAGGGAGGTCTATGGGGGGGGAGTCGGTGTTCCTCAGGGAGGTCTATGGGGGGGAGTCGGTGTTCCTCAGGGAGGTCTATGGGGGGGGAGTCGGTGTTCCTCGGGGAGGTCTATGGGGGGGGAGTCGGTGTTCCTTGGGGAGGTCTATGGGGGGGAGTCGGTGTTCCTCAGGGAGGTCTGGGGGGGGTGTCGGTGTTCCTCAGGGAGGTCTATGGGGGGGGAGTCGGTGTTCCTCAGGGAAGTCTATGGGGGGAGTCGGAGTCAGTGTTCCTCAGGGAGGTCTATGGGGGGGGGAGTCGGTGTTCCTCGGGGAGGTCTATGGGGGGGAGTCGGTGTTCCTCAGGGAAGTCTATGGGGGGGGGGTCGGTGTTCCTCAGGGAAGTCTATGGGGGGGGAGTCGGTGTTCCTCGGGGAAGTCTATGGGGGGGGGGAGTCGGTGTTCCTCAGGGAGGTCTATGGGGGGGAGTCAGTGTTCCTCAGGGAAGTCTATGGGGGGGAGTCGGTGTTCCTCAGGGAAGTCTATGGGGGGGAGTCGGTGTTCCTCAGGGAAGTCTATGGGGGGGAGTCGGTGTTCCTCAGGGAAGTCTATGGGGGGGGAGTCGTTGTTCCTCAGGAAGTCTTTGGGGGGGAGTCGGTGTTCCTCAGGGAAGTCTATGGGGGGGGAGTCGGTGTTCCTCAGGGAGGTCTATGGGGGGGGGGGGGGGAGTCAGTGTTCCTCAGGGAGGTCTATGGGGGGGAGTTGGTGTTCCTCAGGGAAGTCTATGGGGGGGTGAGTCGGTGTTCCTCAGGGAAGTCTATGGGGGGGAGTCGGTGTTCCTCAGGGAGGTCTATGGGGGGGAGGGGGGAGTCGGTGTTCCTCGGGGAAGTCTATGGGGGGGGGAGTCGGTGTTCCTCAGGGAAGTCTATGGGGGGGGGAGTCGGTGTTCCTCAGGAAAGTCTATGGGGGGGGAGTCTCGGTGTTCCTCAGGAAGTCTATGGGGAGGGGGGTGTCTCGGTGTCCTATAGGCCGGGAATATAAGAGAAGACAAAGGGACACTGAAATGTCTGACAGAATTTTATTACAATATTTTGTATACATGTTTTACAGATAAATTTCCTCAGTCCTGTTCTGTCACCACATCTGAGAAGATCATACGTTGTCCACCACAAGGTGACTATATGCAGGGCCCCAATCAGTACTATATACACCCTGCACCCGTCATTTATATACACCCAGCGTCCAATCAGAGAAGAGTATTATATACAGAGTAACAGCCCCCCGGGGGAAGGGCAGACAGGGCTCCACACAGTCCAAATGTCAGCAGATATCTGCCTCCAGATCTTCACTGTGGAGGAGAATACGGCAAACCACCCCTCCACCCAACATTGCTATGAAGACAGGTTATAGAACGACACATCTCCACCCCGCTCCATTATCGGCCTGTGATTGCGGCTCCGACTTTTCTTCAACTCTAAAAAAAATAAATAAAAGTCAATGAGAACTCATGAAAGAGACATTTTCATTGGGAGCCCCAACCAAGGTGAACTACGGCCAAATCAAATAAAGGGCAGATCTCCACCTGTGAGCCACCCCAACCATCGGCCAACATCAACCCTGACCATCCCCCGATAATCCCTGACCATCCCCGATAATCCCTGACCATTGTCTAATATCAACCCTGACCATCCCCGATAATCCCTGACCATCCCCCCGATAATCCCTGACCATCGGCCAACATCAACCCTGACCATCCCCCGATAATCCCTGACCATCCCCCGATAATCCCTGATGATTGTCTAATATCAACCCTGACCATCCCCCGATAATCCCTGACCATCCCCCCGATAATCCCTGACCATCCCCCGATAATCCCTGACCATCCCCCGATAATCCCTGACCATCCCCCGATAACCCCTGACCATCCCCCGATAATCCCTGACCATCCCCCGATAATCCCTGACCATCCCCCGATAATCCCTGATGATTGTCTAATATCAACCCTGACCATCCCCCGATAATCCCTGACCATCCCCCGATAATCCCTGATGATTGTCTAATATCAACCCTGACCATCCCCCGATAATCCCTGACCATCCCCCCGATAATCCCTGACCATCCCCCGATAATCCCTGACCATTGTCTAATATCAACCCTGACCATCCCCCGATAACCCCTGACCATCCCCCGATAACCCCTGACCATCCCCCGATAATCCCTGACCATCCCCCGATAATCCCTGACCATCCCCTGATAATCCCTGACCATCCCCCCGATAACCCCTGACCATCCCCCGATAATCCCTGACCATCCCCCGATAATCCCTGACCATCCCCCCATAATCCCTGACCATCCCCCGATAATCCCTGACCATCCCCCGATAATCCCTGACCATCCCCCGATAATCCCTGACCATCCCCCCATAATCCCTGACCATCCCCCGATAATCCCTGACCATCCCCCGATAATCCCTGACCATTGTCTAATATCAATCCTGACCATCCCCCGATAATCCCTGACCATCCCCCCGATAACCCCTGACCATCCCCCGATAATCCCTGACCATCCCCCGATAATCCCTGACCATCCCCCCGATAACCCCTGACCATCCCCCGATAATCCCTGACCATCCCCTGATAATCCCTGACCACCCCCCCGATAATCCCTGACCACCCCCCCGATAATCCCTGACCATCCCCCCGATAATCCCTGACCACCCCCCGATAATCCCTGACCACCCCCCGATAATCCCTGACCATCCCCCCGATAATCCCTGACCACCCCCCCGATAATCCCTGACCACCCCCCCGATAATCCCTGACCACCCCCCCGATAATCCCTGACCATCCCCCGATAATCCCTGACCATCCCCCGATAATCCCTGACCATCCCCGATAATCCCTGACCATCCCCCGATAATCCCTGACCATCCCCGATAATCCCTGACCATCCCCCGATAATCCCTGACCATCCCCCGATAATCCCTGACCATCCCCCGATAATCCCTGACCATCCCCCGATAATCCCTGACCATAGTTACATAGAAGGTGAGGCTGAAAAAAGACACAAGTCCATCAAGTCCAACCTATGTGTGTGATTATGTGTCAGTATTACATTACATATCCCTGTATGTTGCGGTCATTCAGGTGATTATCTAATAGTTTCTTGAAGCTATCAATGCTCCCCGCTGAGACCACCGCCTGTGGAAGGGAATTCCACATCCTTGCCGCTCTTACAGTAAAGAACCCTCTACATAGTTTAAGGTTAAACCTCTTTTCTTCTAATTGTAATGAGTGGCCACGAGTCTTATTAAACTCTCTTCTGCGAAAAAGTTTTATCCCTATTGTGGGGTCACCAGTCCGGTATTTATATATTGTGGGGTCACCAGTCCGGTATTTATATATTGGGGGGTCACCAGTCCGGTATTTGTATATTGTGGGGTCACCAGTCCGGTATTTATATATTGTGGAGTCACCAGTCCGGTATTTATATATTGTGGGGTCACCAGTCCGGTATTTGTATATTGTGGGGTCACCAGTCCAGTATTTATATATTGTGGGGTCACCAGTCCGGTATTTATATATTGTGGGGTCACCAGTCCGGTATTTATATATTGTGGGGTCACCAGTCTGGTATTTCTATATTGTGGGGTCACCAGTCCGGTATTTGTATATTGTGGGGTCACCAGTCCGGTATTTGTATATTGTGAGGTCACCAGTCCCGGTATTTATATATTATGGGGTCACCAGTCCGGTATTTGTATATTGTGGGGTCACCAGTCCGGTATTTATATATTGTGGGGTCACCAGTCCGGTATTTGTATATTGTGGGGTCACCAGTCCGGTATTTGTATATTGGGGGGTCACCAGTCTGGTATTTATATATTGTGGGGTCACCAGTCCGGTATTTGTATATTGTGGGGTCACCAGTCCGGTATTTGTATATTGGGGGGTCACCAGTCTGGTATTTGTAGATTGTGGGGTCACCAGTCCGGTATTTATATATTGTGGGGTCACCAGTCTGGTATTTGTATATTGTGGGGTCACCAGTCCGGTATTTGTATATTGTGGGGTCACCAGTCCGGTATTTATATATTGTGGGGTCACCAGTCCGGTATTTGTATATTGTGGGGTCACCAGTCCGGTATTTGTATATTGTGGGGTCACCAGTCCGGTATTTATATATTGTGGGGTCACCAGTCCGGTATTTATATATTGTGGGGTCACCAGTCCGGTATTTATATATTGTGGGGTCACCAGTCCGGTATTTGTATATTGTGGGGTCACCAGTCCGGTATTTGTATATTGTGGGGTCACCAGTCCGGTATTTATATATTGTGGGGTCACCAGTCCGGTATTTATATATTGTGGGGTCACCAGTCCGGTATTTGTATATTGTGGGGTCACCAGTCCGGTATTTGTATATTGTGGGGTCACCAGTCCGGTATTTATATATTGTGGGGTCCCCAGTCCGGTATTTATATATTGTGGGGTCACCAGTCCGGTATTTATATATTGTGGGGTCACCAGTCCGGTATTTATATATTGTGGGGTCACCAGTCCGGTATTTGTATATTGTGGGGTCACCAGTCCGGTATTTATATATTGTGGGGTCACCAGTCCGGTATTTGTTATTGTGGGGTCACCAGTCCGGTATTTGTATATTGTGGGGTCACCAGTCCGGTATTTATATATTGTGGGGTCACCAGTCCGGTATTTCTATATTGTGGGGTCACCAGTCCGGTATTTATATATTGTGGGGTCACCAGTCCGGTATTTGTATATTGTGGGGTCACCAGTCCGGTATTTGTATATTGTGGGGTCACCAGTCCGGTATTTGTATATTGTGGGGTCACCAGTCCGGTATTTATATAATGAAATCATATCCCCTCTCAAGCGTCTCTTCTCCAGAGAGAATAAGTTCAGAGCTCACAACCTTTCCTCATAACTAAGATCCTCCAGACCCTTTATTAGCTTTGTTGCCCTTCTTTGTAGTCGCTCCATTTCCAGTACATCCCTCCTGAGGACTGGAGCCCAGAACTGGACAGCATACTCCAGGTGCGGCCGGACCAGAGTCTTGTAGAGCGGGAGAATTATCGTTTTATCTCTGGAGTTGATCCCTTTTAATGCCAATATTCTGTTTGCTTTGTTAGCAGCAGCTTGGCATTGCATGTCATTGCTGAGCCTATCATCTACTAGGACCCCCAGGTCCTTTTCCATCCTAGATCCCCCCAGAGGTTCTCCCCCCAGTCTATAGATTGACTTCAGATTTTTACCACCCAAATGCATTATTTTACATTTTTCTACATTGAACCTCATTTGCCATGTAGTCGCCCCTCCCCCATTAATTTGTTCAGATCTTTTTGCAAGGTTTCCACATCCTGCGGAGAAGTTATTGCCCTGCTTAGCTTAGTATCGTCTGCAAATACAGAGATTGAACTGTTTATCCCATCCTCCAGGTCGTTTATGAACAAATTAAATAGGATTGGTCCCAGCACAGAACCCTGGGGAACCCCACTACCCACCCCTGACCATTCTGAGTACTCCCCATTTATCACCACCCTCTGAACTCGCCCTTGTAGCCAGTTTTCAATCCATGTACTCACCCTATGGTCCATGCCAACGCACCTTATTTTGTACAGTAAACGTTTATGGGGAACCGTGTCAAAATCCAGATACACCACGTCTACGGGCCTTCCTTTATCTAGATGGCAACTCACCTCCTCATAGAAGGTTAGTAGATTGGTTTGGCAAGAACGATTCTTCATGAATCCATGCTGATTACTGCTAATGATATCATTCTTATTACTAAAATCTTGTATATAGTCCCTTATCATCCCCTCCAAGAGTTTACATACTATTGATGTTAGGCTAACTGGTCTGTAATTCCCAGGGATGTTTTTTGGGCCCTTTTTAAATATTGGTGCTACATTGGCTTTTCTCCAATCAGCTGGTACCATTCCAGTCAGTAGACTATCTGTAAAAATTAAGAACAACGGTCTGCCAATCACCTGACTGAGTTCCCTAAGTACCCTCGGGTGCAAGCCATCTGGTCCCGGTGATTTATTAATGTTAAGTTTCTCAAGTCTAATTTTTATTCTGTCCTCTGTTAACCATGGAGGTGCTTCCTGTGTTGTGTCCTGAGGATAAACACTGCAGTTTTGGTTACTGAAGCCCCCCGATTCACTCGTGAAGACTGAGGAGAAGAATAAATTCAATACCTTCACCATCTCCCCATCCTTTGTAACCAGATGTCCTTCCTCATTCTTTATGGGGCCAATATGGTCTGTCCTCCCTTTTTTACTGTTTACATACTTAAGGAATTTCTTGGGATTTTTTTTGCTCTCCTCCACTATGTGTCTTTCATGTTCTATCTTAGCCGTCCTAATTGCACCCTTACATTTCTTGTTACATTCTTTATAAAGTCTGAATGCTGATGATGATCCCTCAACCTTGTATTTTTTGAAGGCCTTCTCCTTTGCTTTTATATGCATTTTTACATCGGAGTTAAGCCATCCAGGATGTTTGTTCGCTCTTTTAAATTTATTACCCAATGGGATATATTGGCTAATGCCCTTATTTAATATGCTCTTAAAGCAAACCCATCTCTCCTCTGTATTCTTTGTTCCTAATATTTTATCCCAATTTATGCCTTTTAGCAAGGTTTGTAGTTTAGGGAAGTTGGCTCTTTTGAAATTCAGTGTCTTTGTATTCCCTTTATGTTTCCTATTTGTGTGATTTATACTGAAACTAATTGACCTGTGATCGCTGTTCCCTAAATTGCCCCGTATTTCCACATCTGTTATCAGGTCTGTATTGTTGGTAATCAGTAGATCCAGTAATGTTTTATTTCTAGTTGGTGCGTCTACCATCTGACCCATAAAATTGTCCTGCAAGACATTAAGGAACTGGCGAGCCTTAAATGAATGCGCGGTTCCCTCCGCCCCGTCTATGTCTGGATAATTAAAATCCCCCATTATGATAACACTTCCCATCCTTGCTGCTAATCCAATTTGTGATAGGAGATCCGTCTCCACTTCCTCCCTCAGGTTAGGGGGCCTATAGCATACTCCCAGTATTATTTTCCCCTTAGCTTCATCCCTTTGGAGCTATACCCATAAGGATTCCACCTCCTCCCTAGCCCCCTCAGTGATGTCATCTCTCACATTCACTTGTACATTATTCTTGATATATAGGCATACCCCTCCCCCTTTTTTACCCTCTCTATCCTTGCGGTATAGGGAATACCCTTGAATGTTTGCCAGCCAATCATGAGAGCTGTTGAACCAGGTCTCTGAAATTCCCACACAATCCAAATCCTCCTTGTACAACAGTATCTCTAGATCACCCATCTTGTCCGCCATGCTCCTGGCATTGGTGAACATGCCACATAGTTTAGACCGGTCGCATATTGTCCTCGTATTGGGTGTTTCAAGATTGCAACTAAGACTTGCAATCTACCACCAGAATCTGTCTTTCCTTTCCCTTTGCTGCCCCCCCCCACTCTCACTGGAGGAGTTCTTCCCCTGGCAGCTAGGAGAGTCCCTCATCTCCAGCAGTGCTGGTCCCTGACTGGTTTCACCAATGTCACTCAATGGAGCGTACTTATTGGGATGCTCCAGTCCTGGATCGGCCTCCCTGGCACCTCCCCCTCTACCCCTCCTGACTGTCACCCATCTACTCTTTGCTAGTGCCTGCACCTCTTTGTCTCCACCCGCCTCTGTGCTGGCCCCTGCCGGCACCTCTTTGTCTCCACCCCCTCTGTGCTGGCCCCTGCCAGCACCTCTTTGTCTCCACCCCCTCTGTGCTGGCCCCTGCCGGCACCTCTTTGTCTCCACCCCCTCTGTGCTGGCCCCTGCCGGCACCTCTTTGTCTCCACCCCCTCTGTGCTGGCCCCTGCCGGCACCTCTTTGTCTCCACCCCCTCTGTGCTGGCCCCTGCCGGCACCTCTTTGTCTCCACCCGCCTCTGTGCTGGCTCCTGCCGTGTACGTTCCTGGCTCTCCTTTAGTATGGAGGGACTTCTCAGTGCTGACAGTTGCTTCCCCAGATTCAGAACCTGGGCTTCCAGGGAAACAATGTGCTTACATTTTACACAGCAGTATTCGCCCTCGATCGGATGATCAAGGAACACATACATGCAGCAAGATGTACAAAGAGCCGCCTCTCCACACCCGCCGGGCATCGTACCTATTAAATTTAGTGAGGATTTGGGGATTTTACTCTGTCCAAATTACCTAACAGCTAGCTTCCTGGCACTAATACTCAAGACAATACACAGGTACACAACAAGACAATACACAGGTACACAACAAGACAATACACAGGTACACGACAAGACAATACACAGGTACACAACAAGACAATACACAGGTACCCAACAAGACAATACACAGGTACACAACAAGACAATACACAGGTACACAACACTACAATACACAGGTACACAACAAGACAATACACAGGTACACGACAAGACAATACACAGGTACACGACAAGACAATACACAGGTACTCAACAATACAATACACAGGTACACAACAAGACAATACACAGGTACCCAACAAGACAATACACAGGTACACAACAAGACAATACACAGGTACACAACAAGACAATACACAGGTACCCAACAAGACAATACACAGGTACACAACAAGACAATACACAGGTACACAACAAGACAATACACAGGTACTCAACAAGACAATACACAGGTACCCAACAAGACAATACACAGGTACCCAACAAGACAATACACAGGTACACAACAAGACAATACACAGGTACCCAACAAGACAATACACAGGTACCCAACAAGACAATACACAGGTACCCAACAAGACAATACACAGGTACTCAACAAGACAATACACAGGTACACAACACTACAATACACAGGTACACAACAAGACAATACACAGGTATCAAACAAGACAATACACAGGTACACAACAAGACAATACACAGGTACACAACAAGACAATACACAGGTACACAACACTACAATACACAGGTACACAACAAGACAATACACAGGTACACAACAAGACAATACACAGGTACACGACAATACACAGGTACACGACAATACACAGGTACACAACAAGACAATACACAGGTACACAACAATACAATACACAGGTACACAACAAGACAATACACAGGTACACAACAAGACAATACACAGGCACCCAACAAGACAATACACAGGTACACAACAAGACAATACACAGGTACACAACAAGACAATACACAGGTACACAACAAGACAATACACAGGTACACAACAAGACAATACACAGGTACACAACAAGACAATACACAGGTACACAACAAGACAATACACAGGTACACGACAATACACAGGTACACGACAATACACAGGTACACAACAAGACAATACACAGGTACACAACAATACAATACACAGGTACACAACAAGACAATGCACAGGTACTCAACAAGACAATACACAGGTACTCAACAAGACAATACACAGCTACACAACAATACAATACACAGGTACACAACAAGACAATACACAGGTACACAACACTACAATACACAGGTACACAACAAGACAATACACAGGTACACAACACTACAATACACAGGTACACAACAAGACAATACACAGGTACACAACAATACAATACACAGGTACACAACAAGACAATACACAGGTACCCAACAAGACAATACACAGGTACACAACAATACAATACACAGGTACACAACAAGACAATACACAGGTACCCAACAAGACAATACACAGGTACCCAACAAGACAATACACAGGTACTCAACAAGACAATACACAGGCACCCAACAAGACAATACACAGGTACACAACAAGACAATACACAGGTACTCAACAAGACAATACACAGGTACTCAACAAGACAATACACAGGTACTCAACAAGACAATACACAGGTACTCAACAAGACAATACACAGGTACACAACAAGACAATACACAGGTACACAACAATACAATACACAGGTACACAACAAGACAATACACAGGTACCCAACAAGACAATACACAGGTACACAACAAGACAATACACAGGTACACAACAAGACAATACACAGGTACCCAACAAGACAATACACAGGTACACAACAAGACAATACACAGGTACACAACAAGACAATACACAGGTACACAACAAGACAATACACAGGTACCCAACAAGACAATACACAGGTACACAACAAGACAATACACAGGTACTCAACAAGACAATACACAGGTACCCAACAAGACAATACACAGGTACCCAACAAGACAATACACAGGTACACAACAAGACAATACACAGGTACACAACAAGACAATACACAGGTACACAACAAGACAATACACAGGTACACAACAAGACAATACACAGGTACCCAACAAGACAATACACAGGTACACAACAAGACAATACACAGGTACACAACAAGACAATACACAGGTACACAACAAGACAATACACAGGTACTCAACAAGACAATACACAGGTACACAACAAGACAATACACAGGTACACAACAAGACAATACACAGGTACACAACAAGACAATACACAGGTACACAACAAGACAATACACAGGTACACAACAAGACAATACACAGGTACCCAACAAGACAATACACAGGTACACAACACTACAATACACAGGTACCCAACAAGACAATACACAGGTACACAACACTACAATACACAGGTACACAACAAGGCAATACACAGGTACACAACAAGACAATACACAGGTACACAACAAGACAATACACAGGTACTCAACAAGACAATACACAGGTACTCAACAAGACAATACACAGGTACTCAACAAGACAATACACAGCTACACAACAATACAATACACAGGTACACAACAAGACAATACACAGGTACCCAACAAGACAATACACAGGTACACAACAAGACAATACACAGGTACCCAACAAGACAATACACAGGTACACAACACTACAATACACAGGTACACAACACTACAATACACAGGTACACAACAAGACAATACACAGGTACACAACAAGACAATACACAGGTACCCAACAAGACAATACACAGGTACACAACAAGACAATACACAGGTACACAACAAGACAATACACAGGTACCCAACAAGACAATACACAGGTACACAACAAGACAATACACAGGTACTCAACAAGACAATACACAGGTACTCAACAAGACAATACACAGCTACACAACAATACAATACACAGGTACACAACAATACAATACACAGGTACACAACAAGACAATACACAGGTACTCAACAAGACAATACACAGGTACCCAACAAGACAATACACAGGTACACAACAAGACAATACACAGGTACTCAACAAGACAATACACAGGTACTCAACAAGACAATACACAGGTACTCAACAAGACAATACACAGGTACTCAACAAGACAATACACAGGTACACAACAAGACAATACACAGGTACACAACAATACAATACACAGGTACACAACAAGACAATACACAGGTACACTACAAGACAATACCCAGGTACACAACAAGACAATACACAGGTACACAACAAGACAATACACAGGTACCCAACAAGACAATACACAGGTACACAACAATACAATACACAGGTACACAACAAGACAATACACAGGTACCCAACAAGACAATACACAGGTACACAACAAGACAATACACAGGTACTCAACAAGACAATACACAGGTACCCAACAAGACAATACACAGGTACCCAACAAGACAATACACAGGTACACAACAAGACAATACACAGGTACACAACAAGACAATACACAGGTACACAACAAGACAATACACAGGTACCCAACAAGACAATACACAGGTACACAACAAGACAATACACAGGTACACAACAAGACAATACACAGGTACACAACAAGACAATACACAGGTACTCAACAAGACAATACACAGGTACACAACAAGACAATACACAGGTACACAACAAGACAATACACAGGTACACAACAAGACAATACACAGGTACACAACACTACAATACACAGGTACACAACAAGACAATACACAGGTACACAACACTACAATACACAGGTACACAACAAGACAATACACAGGTACACAACACTACAATACACAGGTACACGACAATACAATACACAGGTACACAACAAGACAATACACAGGTACTCAACAAGACAATACACAGGTACTCAACAAGACAATACACAGCTACACAACACTACAATACACAGGTACACAACAAGACAATACACAGGTACCCAACAAGACAATACACAGGTACACAACAAGACAATACACAGGTACACAACAAGACAATACACAGGTACACAACAAGACAATACACAGGTACACAACACTACAATACACAGGTACACAACAAGACAATACACAGGTACACAACAAGACAATACACAGGTACACAACAAGACAATACACAGGTACACAACAAGACAATACACAGGTACACAACACTACAATACACAGGTACACAACAAGACAATACACAGGTACTCAACAAGACAATACACAGGTACTCAACAAGACAATACACAGCTACACAACAATACAATACACAGGTACACAACAAGACAATACACAGGTACTCAACAAGACAATACACAGGTACTCAACAAGACAATACACAGCTACACAACAATACAATACACAGGTACACAACAAGACAATACACAGGTACCCAACAAGACAATACACAGGTACACAACAAGACAATACACAGGTACCCAACAAGACAATACACAGGTACACAACAAGACAATACACAGGTACACAACAAGACAATACACAGGTACACAACAAGACAATACACAGGTACCCAACAAGACAATACACAGGTACACAACAAGACAATACACAGGTACTCAACAAGACAATACACAGGTACACAACACTACAATACACAGGTACACAACAAGACAATACACAGGTACCCAACAAGACAATACACAGGTACTCAACAAGACAATACACAGGTACTCAACAAGACAATACACAGGTACACAACAAGACAATACACAGGTACACAACAAGACAATACACAGGTACCCAACAAGACAATACACAGGTACACAACAAGACAATACACAGGTACACAACACTACAATACACAGGTACCCAACAAGACAATACACAGGCACCCAACAAGACAATACACAGGCACCCAACAAGACAATACACAGGTACCCAACAAGACAATACACAGGTACACAACAAGACAATACACAGGTACACAACACTACAATACACAGGTACCCAACAAGACAATACACAGGTACACAACAAGACAATACACAGGTACTCAACAAGACAATACACAGGTACACAACACTACAATACACAGGTACCCAACAAGACAATACACAGGTACACAACAAGACAATACACAGGTACTCAACAAGACAATACACAGGTACACAACACTACAATACACAGGTACCCAACAAGACAATACACAGGTACTCAACAAGACAATACACAGGTACACAACAAGACAATACACAGGTACACAACAAGACAATACACAGGTACTCAACAAGACAATACACAGGTACACAACAAGACAATACACAGGTACACAACAAGACAATACACAGGTACACAACACTACAATACACAGGTACACAACAAGACAATACACAAGTACCCAACAAGACAATACACAGGTACACAACAAGACAATACACAGGTACACAACAAGACAATACACAGGTACACAACAAGACAATACACAGGTACACAACACTACAATACACAGGTACACAACAAGACAATACAAAGGTACACAACAAGACAATACACAGGTACACAACAAGACAATACACAGGTACCCAACAAGACAATACACAGGTACACAACAATACAATACACAGGTACACAACAAGACAATACACAGGTACCCAACAAGACAATACACAGGTACACAACAATACAATACACAGGTACACAACAAGACAATACACAGGTACACAACAAGACAATACACAGGTACACAACAAGACAATACACAGGTACTCAACAAGACAATACACAGGTACCCAACAAGACAATACACAGGTACACAACAAGACAATACACAGGTACACAACAATACAATACACAGGTACACAACAAGACAATACACAGGTACACAACAAGACAATACACAGGTACACAACAAGACAATACACAGGTACTCAACAAGACAATACACAGGTACACAACAAGACAATACACAGGTACACAACAAGACAATACACAGGTACACAACAAGACAATACACAGGTACACAACAAGACAATACACAGGTACACAACAAGACAATACACAGGTACTCAACAAGACAATACACAGGTACTCAACAAGACAATACACAGGTACACAACAAGACAATACACAGGTACACAACACTACAATACACAGGTACACAACAAGACAATACACAGGTACCCAACAAGACAATACACAGGTACACAACAAGACAATACACAGGTACACAACAAGACAATACACAGGTACACAACAAGACAATACACAGGTACACAACACTACAATACACAGGTACCCAACAAGACAATACACAGGTACACAACAAGACAATACACAGGTACACAACACTACAATACACAGGTACACAACAAGACAATACACAGGTACCCAACAAGACAATACACAGGTACACAACAAGACAATACACAGGTACACAACACTACAATACACAGGTACACAACAAGACAATACACAGGTACCCAACAAGACAATACACAGGTACCCAACAAGACAATACACAGGTACACAACACTACAATACACAGGTACACAACAAGACAATACACAGGTACACAACAAGACAATACACAGGTACACAACAAGACAATACACAGGTACCCAACAAGACAATACACAGGTACACAACAAGACAATACACAGGTACTCAACAAGACAATACACAGGTACACAACAAGACAATACACAGGTACACAACAAGACAATACACAGGTACACAACACTACAATACACAGGTACACAACAAGACAATACACAGGTACACAACAAGACAATACACAGGTACACAACAAGACAATACACAGGTACTCAACAAGACAATACACAGGTACTCAACAAGACAATACACAGGTACTCAACAAGACAATACACAGGTACACAACAATACAATACACAGGTACACAACAAGACAATACACAGGTACACAACAAGACAATACACAGGTACCCAACAAGACAATACACAGGTACACAACAAGACAATACACAGGTACACAACAAGACAATACACAGGTACCCAACAAGACAATACACAGGTACACAACAAGACAATACACAGGTACACAACACTACAATACACAGGTACACAACAAGACAATACACAGGTACCCAACAAGACAATACACAGGTACACAACAAGACAATACACAGGTACACAACACTACAATACACAGGTACCCAACAAGACAATACACAGGTACACAACAAGACAATACACAGGTACACGACAAGACAATACACAGGTACACAACAAGACAATACACAGGTACACGACAAGACAATACACAGGTACACAACAAGACAATACACAGGTACCCAACAAGACAATACACAGGTACCCAACAAGACAATACACAGGTACACAACAAGACAATACACAGGTACACAACACTACAATACACAGGTACCCAACAAGACAATACACAGGTACACAACAAGACAATACACAGGTACCCAACAAGACAATACACAGGTACACAACAAGACAATACACAGGTACTCAACAAGACAATACACAGGTACACAACAAGACAATACACAGGTACACAACAATACAATACACAGGTACCCAACAAGACAATACACAGGTACTCAACAAGACAATACACAGGTACACAACAATACAATACACAGGTACACAACAAGACAATACACAGGTACCCAACAAGACAATACACAGGTACACAACAAGACAATACACAGGTACTCAACAAGACAATACACAGGTACACAACAAGACAATACACAGGTACACAACACTACAATACACAGGTACCCAACAAGACAATACACAGGTACACAACAAGACAATACACAGGTACACAACAAGACAATATACAGGTACACAACAAGACAATACACAGGTACACAACAAGACAATACACAGGCACCCAACAAGACAATACACAGGCACCCAACAAGACAATACACAGGTACCCAACAAGACAATACACAGGTACACAACAAGACAATACACAGGTACACAACACTACAATACACAGGTACACAACAAGACAATACACAGGTACACAACACTACAATACACAGGTACTCAACAAGACAATACACAGGCACACAACAAGACAATACACAGGCACCCAACAAGACAATACACAGGTACACAACAAGACAATACACAGGTACACAACAAGACAATACACAGGTACCCAACAAGACAATACACAGGTACACAACAAGACAATACACAGGTACTCAACAAGACAATACACAGGTACACAACACTACAATACACAGGTACTCAACAAGACAATACACAGGTACACAACAAGACAATACACAGGTACACAACAATACAATACACAGGTACCCAACAAGACAATACACAGGTACTCAACAAGACAATACACAGGTACACAACAATACAATACACAGGTACTCAACAAGACAATACACAGGTACACAACAATACAATACACAGGTACCCAACAAGACAATACACAGGTACTCAACAAGACAATACACAGGTACACAACAATACAATACACAGGTACCCAACAAGACAATACACAGGTACTCAACAAGACAATACACAGGTACACAACAAGACAATACACAGGTACACAACACTACAATACACAGGTACTCAACAAGACAATACACAGGTACACAACAAGACAATACACAGGTACACGACAAGACAATACACAGGTACACAACAAGACAATACACAGGTACACAACAAGACAATACACAGGTACACAACAAGACAATACACAGGTACTCAACAAGACAATACACAGGTACACAACAAGACAATACACAGGTACACAACAAGACAATACACAGGTACTCAACAAGACAATACACAGGTACTCAACAAGACAATACACAGGTACTCAACAAGACAATACACAGGTACCCAACAAGACAATACACAGGTACCCAACAAGACAATACACAGGTACACAACAAGACAATACACAGGTACACAACAAGACAATACACAGGTACACAACAAGACAATACACAGGTACACAACAAGACAATACACAGGTACACAACAAGACAATACACAGGTACACAACAAGACAATACACAGGTACTCAACAAGACAATACACAGGTACACAACAAGACAATACACAGGTACACAACACTACAATACACAGGTACACAACAAGACAATACACAGGTACTCAACAAGACAATACACAGGTACACAACAAGACAATACACAGGTACTCAACAAGACAATACACAGGTACACAACAAGACAATACACAGGTACACAACAAGACAATACACAGGTACACAACAAGACAATACACAGGTACTCACAGACCTACGTGCACTCGCAATACACAAGTACTAACGATCCACACACACTACTCAGACAACACTCATGTACTCACACTACACAGGTACTATGACCCCTGTTATAATCTCCTGTTTTAAACTCTGGTTTTTAACTCACCACTTAGAAAAGTTCCACTTGGTTTAAGTGACCATTGTCTAATATCAACCCTGACCATCCCCCGATAATACCTGACAATTGTCTAATATCAACCCTGACCATCCCCCGATAATACCTGACAATTGTCTAATATCAACCCTGACCATCCCCCAATATTATACTCCTGACCATACCCCCATATCAACACTTATCATCCCCAAATAATCCCTGACCATCCCCCTGATATTAACCCTGACCATCCCCAAATAATCACTGACCATTGTCTAATATCAACCCTGACCATCCCCCGATAACCCCTGACCATTGTCTAATATCAACCCTGACCATCCCCCGATAACCCCTGACCATTGTCCAATATCAACCTCCTCCTCGACTCAAAGCAGAAGGTTCCACACAACCCGATGCCGAGGTCTCCCGCTGTTCTGAGTAATCTGTCTTTCTCCCATTGTGTGCCTCCTAGGTGTGAATTCCCATTGAGTCACCTATTGTTTCTGTCTGTCTGCCAATCCTCCTGATGGGATCAGTCTTGTAATGTTTTGGGTAATATTCGGTTTTATGTGGTGACCTACCTACCTGTAGCTGACTTGTGGGGAGGGGCCCTGATAAATTTAGATGACCTTTGTGTTTATGTCACAGATATGAAGGAATATACATACGGCTCAGTGACTCTCATTCGCTTCCATGATGCTTCTTCTGGATTTCCAGAATCTTCTCTCAGCACGTTGACCTGTAGAGGGAACACACACATCATTACACTAACAAACTATTTAAATATATAAAACTTTATCAGTCTAAACAAATTTCTGAGTAAATTTCCAGAAAGATCAGGAATGATAATGTAAGTCTATGGTGGCCTCCAGTCATACAGCCAGGTTCAGTGACCCGTGTGCAAAGGCCACAATAAGCCTAACGGTGCCGGAAGCATACAGCTAATAAATTACCATGGTTGGGCAGCTATATAAAGGCTCCAGCAATATGGTGATAACAGTACATCTCCATCACATACAGTATTCCCCGGGTATGGTGCAGACCCTAACCCATTCCTCAATAATCCCAACAAAGATAATAGGGGGGCTGTGTAGGACATAGCGCCACCTTCTGTGTAGGACATAGTGCCACCTTCTGTGTATGACATGGCGCCATCTTCTGTGTAGGACATAGCGCCACCTTCTGTGTATGTCATGGCGCCATCTTCTGTGTAAGACATGGCGCCATCTTCTGTGTATGACATGGCGCCATCTTCTGTGTATGACATGGCGCCATCTTCTGTGTATCACATAGCGCCACCTTCTGTGTAGGACATAGCGCCACCTTCTGTGTATGACATGGTGACACTTTCTGTGTATCACATAGCGCCACCTTCTGTGTATGACATGGTGCCATCTTCTGTGTAAGACATGGCGCCATCTTCTGTGAATGACATGGCGCCATCTTCTGTGAATGACATGGCGCCATCTTCTGTGAATGACATGGCGCCATCTTCTGTGTATCACATAGCGCCACCTTCTGTGTATCACATAGCGCCACCTTCTGTGTATCACATAGCGCCACCTTCTGTGTAGGACATAGCGCCACCTTCTGTGTATGACATGGTGACACTTTCTGTGTATCACATAGCGCCACCTTCTGTGTATGACATGGTGCCATCTTCTGTGTAGGACATGGCACCATCTTCTGTGTAGGACATGGCACCATCTTCTGTGTATGACATGGTGCCATCTTCTGTGTAGGACATGGTGACATCTTCTGTGTAGGACATGGCGCCATCTTCTGTGTATGACATGGCACCATCTTCTGTGTAGGACATAGCGCCACCTTCTGTGTATGACATGGCGCCATCTTCTGTGTATGACATGGCGCCATCTTCTGTGTATGACATGGCGCCGTCTTCTGTGTATGACATGGCGCCATCTTCTGTGTAGGACATGGCGCCATCTTCTGTGTATGACATGGCGCCATCTTCTGTGTATGACATGGTGACATCTTCTGTGTATGACATGGCGCCATCTTCTGTGTATGACATGGCGCCATCTTCTGTGTATGACATGGCACCATCTTCTGTGTATGACATGGTGACATCTTCTGTGTATGACATGGTGACATCTTCTGTGTATGACATGGTGACATCTTCTGTGTATGACATGGCGACATCTTCTGTGTATGACATGGCACCATCTTCTGTGTATGACATGGCGCCATCTTCTGTGTATGACATGGTGACATCTTCTGTGTATGACATGGTGACATCTTCTGTGTATGACATGGTGACATCTTCTGTGTATGACATGGCGCCATCTTCTGTGTATGACATGGTGACATCTTCTGTGTATGACATGGCAACATATTCTGTGTATGACATGGTGCCATCTTCTTTGTATGATATGGCGCCATCTTCTGTGTATGACATGGTGCCATCTTCTTTGTATGACATGGTGACATCTTCTGTGTATGACATGGCAACATCTTCTGTGTATGACATGGTGCCATCTTCTTTGTATGACATGGTGACATCTTCTGTGTATGACATGGTGCCATCTTCTTTGTATGACATGGTGACATCTTCTGTGTATGACATGGTGCCATCTTCTTTGTATGACATGGTGACATCTTCTGTGTAGGACATGGCGACATCTTCTGTGTATGACATGGCGCCATCTTCTGTGTATGACATGGTGACATCTTCTGTGTAGGACATGGCGACATCTTCTGTGTATGACATGGTGACATCTTCTGTATATGACATGGCGCCATCTTCTGTGTATGACATGGTGACATCTTCTGTATATGACATGGCGCCATCTTCTGTGTATGACATGGCACCATCTCTAATACCTCCACCAATATACTATGTGGGGCCCCTATTATCAACATTCTGCAAATGGGGTTCCCCCCTCCTGGGATTCCACGACCCACTAGGTGTTGCAACTGGGCTACCAGAAAATATGACCTCGGGTGCGGGACCGCCATACCCCCCTGTTTAACCGGTATCTGCATAGTTTGCAAACAAATCCTGCATTGGCCCTTCTTCCAAATGAATTCCCTAAAAAGGGATTCTATTTTTTTAAACCACTTCTGGCTTATCCAAATTGGGGAGTTGTGGAACAGGTATAATATCTGCGGTAGCCATATTATCTTTATTAAATTGCAGCGTCCTGCTACAGATAAAGGGAGACGGCTCCAGATATCCCCCTTTTGCTTTAGATTAAGTAGTAGTGGGTCTAGGTTGTCCAAAACATACTGGTTTACATCTCTCGTGATCCAAACCCCCAGATATTTCAGTTTTGTGACTACTTTTAGGTGGGGAGTTCCCGACGGTATCTGGTTACAAGTGGGTCAACCGGCAACAAAGCCGATTTCTCCCAATTGATAACCAGTCCAAAAAAAGCGCCCGAACTCTCCAACCATTTGTATCACTGTATATAATGAATTCTCAACATCTCCCAAAAAGAACAGGACGTCGTCCGGAAACAGTGCTATCCTATCCTCTTCTGTCTGCCTCCGGAACCCCTGTATGTCTGAACATTGATCTAGTCATAATAGCTAGTGGTTCCATCGTGAGGGCGAACAAGGGGGACAGGGGACAACATGTCTCATTCCTCTCCCCAATTGGAACAGTTCCGAGTATTCATTATTGATTTTTATTTTTGCTCTTGGTTCCCTGTAGAATATTTTCACCCAGCTAATTAAGGAGGGGCCAAACCCAAATCTCTCTAGCACCCTCCATAAATAGTCCCATTCTAGGCTATTGAAGGCCTTAGCGGTATCCAAGGCCAATATGGCCCTGGAACCCGTGTTATCTGTTGTAATCTGCATATTTAAGAAGACTTGTCTAATATTGATACTAGTTGACCTGTTAGGTATAAAACCTGACTGATCGGGGTATATAAGCTTCTGGATATATCGATGTAAACGGGTTGCTAGCACTGTTGCCAAGATTTTTACATCCGTGCATAATAATGAGATGAGGCGATAAGAAGCAACATCTAATTGGTCTTTCCCCTCCTTCTGTATTACGATAATAGTGGCTTCCAACATTGAAGTGGGAAGTTCCCCATTGGTTAATGCCCATCCCAATGTCTTCAATAATTCTGGAAGTAATATCTCTCCGTATCGATTGTATATTTTATCTGGGCCTGGGGACTTTTGGTTGGACATCCCGGCTACTGCTCCCTTTAGTTCATCTAGAGTCACAGGTTCCTCTATATCTATATTGTCCCTCTCTGTCAGGGTGGGAATTGTTATTCCCTGAAAAAAACCTTCCATTTTTTCCCCAATGTCTGCCCTATTAGACTTATACAGGGACTTACAGTATTCGCTAAATGTATGCAACATCTCTTTCGCAGCAGTGGAAATCTCCCCACTTGATGTCCTAACTGCCAAGACAGTGGAGGGAGGGGTGTTAGATCTGATCAGCAGGGAGAGCATACGCCCCACTCTCTCCCCTTTTCCAAACTGGCACTGCCTCTGGAATATTCGCCTATTCTCTGACTTCTTTATAATAGCCATTTTATAGGCGTGTTGCTTGTCTAGCCACTCCTTTTGCCTGTCTGGGGTTGGGTCCTCGACATATCGCCTCTCTGCCTGTGTCACCTCCCTCCTACTTTCCCACTCTAGATTTCCCCTTTATTCTTGTCACTTTTTGGATCAAAAGACCTCTGAGATAGGCCTTCAGGGAGTCCCAGATCACTCCGGCTGACGCCGTCCCTGCATTGTTTTGCACAAATTATTTTAGTACGCTCATCATTTCTCCAGGATTGCCAATCAGTTCCAACCAACAAGGGCTGATTTTCCATTCTCTAGGCTGGGTCTTACCCTCTGCGCATGCCAGGATCATGGTGATTGTCCACTGTCCTGGTCCGGTTAGTTACAGTGTGACATACTGAAATAGCAGCAAGAGCTGGTTGCAGGGTTGGGCATGCCAGGATCATGGTGATTGTCCATTGTCCTGGTCCAGTTAGTTGCAGTGTGACATACTGAAATAGCAGCAAGAGCTGGTTGCAGGGTTGGGCATGCCAGGATCATGGTGATTGTCCATTGTCCTGGTTCAGTTAGTTGCAGTGTGACATACTGAAATAGCAGCAAGAGCTGGTTGCAGGGTTGGGCATGCCAGGATCATGTTGATTGTCCATTGTCCTGGTCCAGTTAGTTGCAGTGTGACATACTGAAATAGCAGCAAGAGCTGGTTGCAGGGTTGGGCATGCCAGGATCATGTTGATTGTCCATTGTCCTGGTCCGGTTAGTTGCAGTGTGACATACTGAAATAGCAGCAAGAGCTGGTTGCAGGGTTGGGCATGCCAGGATCATGTTGATTGTCCATTGTCCTGGTCCGGTTAGTTGCAGTGTGACATACTGAAATAGCAGTAAAAGATGGTTGCAGGTTTGGGCATGCCAGGATCATGTTGATTGTCCATTGTCCTGGTCCGGTTAGTTGCAGTGTGACATACTGAAATAGCAGCAAGAGCTGGTTGCAGGGTTGGGCATGCCAGGATCATGTTGATTGTCCATTGTCCTGGTCCGGTTAGTTGCAGTGTGACATACTGAAATAGCAGCAAGAGCTGGTTGCAGGGTTGGGCATGCCAGGATCATGTTGATTGTCCATTGTCCTGGTCCGGTTAGTTGCAGTGTGACATACTGAAATAGCAGCAAGAGCTGGTTGCAGGGTTGGGCATGCCAGGATCATGTTGATTGTCCATTGTCCTGGTCCAGTTAGTTGCAGTGTGACATACTGAAATAGCAGCAAGAGCTGGTTGCAGGGTTGGGCATGCCAGGATCATGGTGATTGTCCATTGTCCTGGTTCAGTTAGTTGCAGTGTGACATACTGAAATAGCAGCAAGAGCTGGTTGCAGGGTTGGGCATGCCAGGATCATGTTGATTGTCCATTGTCCTGGTCCAGTTAGTTGCAGTGTGACATACTGAAATAGCAGCAAGAGCTGGTTGCAGGGTTGGGCATGCCAGGATCATGTTGATTGTCCATTGTCCTGGTCCGGTTAGTTGCAGTGTGACATACTGAAATAGCAGCAAGAGCTGGTTGCAGGGTTGGGCATGCCAGGATCATGTTGATTGTCCATTGTCCTGGTCCGGTTAGTTGCAGTGTGACATACTGAAATAGCAGTAAAAGATGGTTGCAGGTTTGGGCATGCCAGGATCATGTTGATTGTCCATTGTCCTGGTCCGGTTAGTTGCAGTGTGACATACTGAAATAGCAGCAAGAGCTGGTTGCAGGGTTGGGCATGCCAGGATCATGTTGATTGTCCATTGTCCTGGTCCGGTTAGTTGCAGTGTGACATACTGAAATAGCAGTAAAAGATGGTTGCAGGTTTGGGCATGCCAGGGCGGAGAGAGCTTTTAAAAACATTTTCTGTCCACAGAATCTTTAAAAGATGAAACATCTTCAATGAATACAGTATGATGTCTGTTTAGGTCAGAGACGGCAGGATCAACCACAGGAACACCCCACTTCTTTGTGAACACCTTTTCCATTGAATAGAGTTCAGAAAAGATCTTTGGGGGAGTGACAATTACAAGGCTTAGTAGGTCTTCTTGTTCCCAAAGGAATGTGGCGAGACAGAGGAGAGTTCACCTGTACAATGCCAAGGCTTTTGTCTGCAAAGGCAACAAGCCTTTTAACATCAGAAAGCATATTGCAGGAAGCTCCCTCTTCAATGACAGTTTGGGGGAAAGAAATCTTCTGCAGCTTCTTCCAACAATGCTTCTTCATCCTCTTCATTCCCCTGTGGTTCAGCATCATCTAGGACCAGCAGATCAGTGGTGGGTGTTTTGGAGCTCTGGACACAGATGGCTGAATTAAAGGGGTTGTAAACCCTCGTGCATCCTATGCATTAAGATGAAAAAACACATGGCAGTGACCGGCCCCCCAGTCCCCCCCGTTTTACTTACCTGAGCCCTGGAATTTCACCTGGCGGAGATGCGCTCTTCCTCTGCCCGGGGTTATCGGCTCTTGATTGGATAGATTGATAGCAGTGCAGCCATTGGATCCCGCTGCTGTCAATCAACTCCAATGACGCGGGCGCCGGGGGGGCAGGGCCAAGTCCTACATTCGGCATCTATGGACGCCAAATGATGGACTCGGGAGCACAAGGTAACCCCCCGGAGAGCACTTCTCCTAGGGGATTATACGATGTGGGGAGGAGCCACGAGATCCGCCGAGGGACCTCAGAAGAGGATTGGGGCCACTCTGTGCAAAACAAACTGCACAGTGGAGGTAAGTATGACATGTTTGTTATTTAAAAATCACTTTAAGGCCATAATCTGTCCGAGAACTTGTGATAGATGTAGAAAAGTCTGCTTTAGTCACAAAGACCGCTTGTTGTGTGCCAGAAACAGAAGTAGAATGGGATGCTGCGGCCGGTGTTAGGACTTGCTCCAAGGGTCACAATGTCACTCTGAGTGGCCCAACAAATCTTCATCTGCTGTTTAGGGTGGTCTCCCTTTCGCCTGGGTTCCACCAAAGTTACAAGTCAGTAGACATGTGCAATTTGTTTCATTCCAAAAATTCCATTGCCAAAATTCAACAAATTTGTTAATTCGGAAATATTTGAAAATTCAAAAGTCCGAAAATAAGAATGACAATCCGAAAGCCCGAAAATCTGAAAGAACAAACTAATAATAACTATTACTAACCATTAAATTATAGGTATTGGAATTTCCTTTCAAATTTGGCTGTTGGTGAAGGTAACGGATACAAATTATCCGAAGTTACGAATTATCCAAAATAACGAATTATCCGAAGTTACGAATTATCCAAAATAACGAATGCCGCAATCCAAAGGAATGCAACGTAACAAATTAATAATAATAAATAACAATAATAACTTTTTATAATTATTTATTTGTTACGTTCCATTCGTTTAGATACGGCGTTCGTTATTTCGAATTCGTAACTTCGGATAAATTTGTTACGTTCACTAACAGCCATATTTGAAAGGAAATTCCAATACCTATAATTTAATAGTTAAGTTATTATTTCAGATTTTCAAAATAACGAGTTTTGATCATAACAAATGGCCCGAAAAACGAAAAAAAAAAACCCCAAAAACAAACAACAAATGAAAGGAAAATGAATGAATTTTTCGGCAGTGCACGTGTCTACAAGTCAGGATATTAGGGTGCAAAGTATAGGGTGTCCAGAGGGGAGTGTGTGGTGACCCAGGTGTAGATCGTCTTGTAATCAATCGATGGAAGAAGGTGGACATTATAGGAGATCAAGGAGGAGGAGGAGGTGGTGGTAAAGTGTTCACCCAATAATGTGATGTATCACCTGGTCACCCAGCTGACACTGAGCTCTGATTGGTTGGATTTTAGTGTCCTTTGAAAGGATTTGCAATATTACAAAGACACAAGTCCATCAAGTCCAACCTATGTGTGTGATAATGTGTCAGTATTACATTACATATCCCTGTATATTGCGGTCATTCAGGTGATTATCTAATAGTTTCTTGAAGCTATCAATGCTCCCCGCTGAGACCACCGCCTGTGGAAGGGAATTCCACATCCTTGCCGCTCTTACAGTAAAGAACCCTCTACGTAGTTTAAGGTTAAACCTCTTTTCTTCTAATTTTAATGAGTGGCCACGAGTCTTATTAAACTCTCTTCTGCGAAAAAGTTTTATCCCTATTGTGGGGTCACCAGTCCGGTATTTATATATTGTGGGGTCACCAGTCCGGTATTTGTATATTGTGGGGTCACCAGTCCGGTATTTGTATATTGTGGGGTCACCAGTCCGGTATTTATATATTGTGGGGTCACCAGTCCGGTATTTATATATTGTGGGGTCACCAGTCCGGTATTTCTATATTGTGGGGTCACCAGTCCGGTATTTATATATTGTGAGGTCACCAGTCCGGTATTTGTATATTGTGGGGTCACCAGTCCGGTATTTGTATATTGTGGGGTCACCAGTCCGGTATTTGTATATTGTGGGGTCACCAGTCCGGTATTTATATATTGTGGGGTCACCAGTCCGGTATTTGTATATTGTGGGGTCACCAGTCCGGTATTTGTATATCGTGGGGTCACCAGTCCGGTATTTGTATATTGTGGGGTCACCAGTCCGGTATTTATATATTGTGGGGTCACCAGTCCGGTATTTGTATATTGTGGGGTCACCAGTCCGGTATTTATATATTGTGGGGTCACCAGTCCGGTATTTATATATTGTGGGGTCACCAGTCCGGTATTTCTATATTGTGGGGTCACCAGTCCGGTATTTATATATTGTGAGGTCACCAGTCCGGTATTTGTATATTGTGGGGTCACCAGTCCGGTATTTGTATATTGTGGGGTCACCAGTCCGGTATTTGTATATTGTGGGGTCACCAGTCCGGTATTTATATATTGTGGGGTCACCAGTCCGGTATTTGTATATTGTGGGGTCACCAGTCCGGTATTTATATATTGTGGGGTCACCAGTCCGGTATTTGTATATCGTGGGGTCACCAGTCCGGTATTTGTATATTGTGGGGTCACCAGTCCGGTATTTATATATTGTGGGGTCACCAGTCCGGTATTTATATATTGTGGGGTCACCAGTCCGGTATTTGTATATTGTGGGGTCACCAGTCCGGTATTTGTATATCGTGGGGTCACCAGTCCGGTATTTATATATTGTGAGGTCACCAGTCCGGTATTTGTATATTGTGGGGTCACCAGTCCGGTATTTGTATATTGTGGGGTCACCAGTCCGGTATTTGTATATTGTGGGGTCACCAGTCCGGTATTTGTATATCGTGGGGTCACCAGTCCGGTATTTGTATATCGTGGGGTCACCAGTCCGGTATTTGTATATTGTGGGGTCACCAGTCCGGTATTTATATATTGTGGGGTCACCAGTCCGGTATTTATATATTGTGGGGTCACCATTCCGGTATTTGTATATTGTGGGGTCACCAGTCTGGTATTTATATATTGTGGGGTCACCAGTCCGGTATTTATACAATGAAATCATATCCCCTCTCAAGCGTCTCTTCTCCAGAGAGAATAAGTTCAGAGCTCACAACCTTTCCTCATAACTAAGATCCTCCAGACCCTTTATTAGCTTTGTTGCCCTTCTTTGTAGTCGCTCCATTTCCAGTACATCCTTCCTGAGGACTGGTGCCCAGAACTGGACAGCATACTCCAGGTGCGGCCGGACCAGAGTCTTGTAGAGCGGGAGAATTATCGTTTTATCTCTGGAGTTGATCCCCTTTTTAATGCCAATATTCTGTTTGCTTTGTTAGCAGCAGCTTGGCATTGTATGTCATTGCTGAGCCTATCATCTACTAGGACCCCCAGGTCCTTCTCCATCCTAGATCCCCCCAGAGGTGCTACATTGGCTTTTCTCCAATCAGCTGGTACCATTCCAGTCAATAGACTGTCTGTAAAAATTAGGAATAACGGTCTGGCAATCACCTGACTGAGTTCCCTAAGTACCCTCGGGTGCAAGCCATCTGGTCCCGGTGATTTATTAATGTTAAGTTTCTCAAGTCTAATTTTAATTCCGTCCTCTGTTAACCATGGAGGTGCTTCCTGTGTTGTGTCATGAGGATAAACACTGCAGTTTTGGTTACTGAAGCCCCCCGATTCACTCGTGAAGACTGAGGAGAAGAATAAATTCAATACCTTTGCCATCTCCCCATCCTTTGTAACCAGATGTCCTTCCTCATTCTTTATGGGGCCAATAAGGTCTGTCCTCCCTTTTTTACTGTTTACATACTTAAAGAATTTCTTGGGATTTTTTTTGCTCTCCTCCGCTATGTGTCTTTCATGTTCTATCTTAGCCGTCCTAATTGCACCCTTACATTTCTTATTGCATTCTTTATAAAGTCTGAATGCTGAGGATGATCCCTCAACCTTGTATTTTTTGAAGGCTTCTCCTTTGCTTTTATATGCATTTTTACATTGGAGTTAAGCCATCCAGGATTTTTGTTCGCGCTTTTAAATTTATTACCCAATGGGATACATTGGCTAATGCCCTTATTTAATATGCTCTTAAAGCAAACCCATCTCTCCTCCGTATTCTTTGTTCCTAATATTTTATCCCAATTTATGCCTTTTAGCAAGGTTTGTAGTTTAGGGAAGTTGGCTCTTTTGAAATTCAGTGTCTTTGTGTTCCCTTTATGTTTCCTATTTGTGTGATTTATACTGAAACTAATTGACCTGTGATCGCTGTTCCCTAAATTGCCCCGTATTTCCACATCTGTGATCAGGTCTGTATTGTTGGTAATCAGTAGATCCAGTAATGTTTTATTTCTAGTTGGTGCATCTACCATCTGACCCATAAAATTGTCCTGCAAGACACTAAGGAACTGGCGAGCCTTAAATGAATGCGCGGTTCCCTCCGCCCAGTCTATGTCTGGATAATTAAAATCCCCCATTATGATAACACTTCCCATCCTTGCTGCTAATGTCAGATGAAGACATTCCAAACACAGTCGTGTATTCCAGAGTCAGAGATATGGGTGACCCGGTCTTAGTTCTGGGTGATGTTGGACTGTATATAGAGTCCAGGCTTTGCCTGTTGTGGTGGGAATACCCCGAAGGGGTCTTCAGGGACTGGATTATTCCATTGTGATAAGACTGTGACCCTGGACACTTATATAGCACCCTGTGACTAATTCGATCCGCTGCCCCAAGTGCCAAGGTGAGGGCCCCACACAGGTTTCAGAACCTGGAGCAACGTTATAGGCTGTCCCCACAAAGTGGGGCCCGGGGGGTCCACCGATCCGGATATATCGCATTTTTTAGATTTTTATCAAATTTATTTAAATAAAATGCTTTTGGAGTAAAAATCTATCTAAAGATAGTTTTCTATTTTGGGTACATTAACTACTCGCTGATCAGCCGGCGTCATTATACTGCGGCAGGTTGGCGCCCGTGCGGGAATCGCCGTAGCTGTATGGTGGTCGCTTTAATGGGTATAGGGGGCGCGCCCGCTGCGTGACGCCGGAGTCGATGTCCGCTGGCGACCCGCGATCGCTCCACAGAGAGACAGAATGGGGATCAGTCAATGAAAACAGGCAGATCCCCGTTCTGACAGGGGAGTTAGAGAGAGATCTGCTGTTCCTCCTGATCAGGAACAGCGATCTCTCTCCTCCTCCAGTCACTCCCCTCCCCCCCACAGTTATAAACACACGAAGGAACACATTTAACTCCTTGATCGCCCCCTAGTGTTAACCCTTCCCTGCCAGTCACAATTATACAGTAATTAAGGATGATCTCAGGCGTGTTCGCACACCCCACGTACAGAGCCCGCCAGGAAGACGGCACAGCGCTAATCACAAGCAGTGAGACTTTGTCCGCAGAGATCGGGAAATATCTCACTGCCCGGGATTAGCGCTCCACAGTGCCGACTTCCTGGCGGGATCTACACGTGTGGTGTGCAAACACGCCCGAGATCATCCTTAACAGTAATCAGTGCATTTGTATAGCACTGATCGCTATATAAATGTCTCACTGCCTGTGATTAGCGCTCCGCAGTGCCGACTTCCTGGCGGGATCTACACGTGTGGTGTGCGAACACGCCTGAGATCATCCTTAACAGTAATCAGTGCATTTGTATAGCACTGATCGCTATATAAATGTCCCAAAAATGTTTCAAAAGTGTCCGATGTGTCCGCCGCAATGTCGCAGTCACGCTAAAAATCGCAGAACGCCGCCATTACATAAAAATTCCATAAATATATCCCCTATTTTGTAGAAGTGATAACTTTTGCGCAAACCAATCAATGTACGCTTATTGCGATTTTTCGTAGAAGAATACATATCGGCCTAAACTGAGGAAGATTTTTTTGGGGATATTTATTATTGCAAAAAGTAAAAAATGTATTTATTTTTTTTCAAAACTGTCGATTTTTTTTTCTTAATAGCACAACGAATAAAAACCGCAAAGGTGATCAAATACCACCAAAAGAAAGTTCTCTTTGTGGGGAAAAAAAGAACGTAAATTTTGTGTACAGCGTCGCACGACCGCACAATTGTCAGTTAAAGCGACGCAGTGCAGTATCGCAAAAAATGGCCTGGTCATTAGGGGGTAAATCTTCCGGGGCTGAAGTGGTTAATAATTTCGTTTATTCAGCATGAAATGGAGCTTAGTTATGTAGCATGAGGCTGTATATTCTGCAATATTTACATTTTTGGTAAACTCATTCAATAAATCCAAGCTGAGATAACAAGCACTTCATTGATCACACAATGTCACAGAAATCATCAGATAAAACAAGTTCAGGAACATTCCTCTATGTACACTACAAACTGTATGATTGAATCGGTTCTGATATCGTTTTTTTACTAACCCGACAGCTTATTTTTCTAAATAGAAAACTTTCATTTTGTTTGCAAATAATAAAGATTCTAATTACCAGCAAGAATATTTCCTTCCATATAAAGAGCCCCTGTCATTTCAGATCCATCATGGCAGCGCCTGCTAGTGGGCGTCCAATCACCTGCTGCCGCCACGCCCTTCACCTTGTTGTGTCACCGCCCCATCACCAGTCATCCCATTAAAGTGAATGGGACTGTCGGTGAACCAACAGCAGGTCAGAGGAGGGGCCAACAGCAGGTCAGAGGAGGGGCCGACAGCGGGTCAGGAGGGGCCAACAGCGGGTCAGAGGAGGGGCCGACAGCGGGTCAGGAGGGGCCGACAGCGGGTCAGGGGAGGGGCCAACAGCGGGTCAGAGGAGGGGCCGACAGCGGGTCAGGAGGGGCCAACAGCGGGTCAGGAGGGGCCAACAGCGGGTCAGGAGGGGCCAACAGCGGGTCAGGAGGGGCCGACAGCGGGTCAGGGGAGGGGCCAACAGCGGGTAAGAGGAGGAGCCAACAGCGGGTCAGGAGGGGCCGACAGCGGGTCAGGGGAGGGGCCAACAGCGGGTAAGAGGAGGAGCCAACAGCGGGTCAGGAGGGGCCGACAGCGGGTCAGGGGAGGGGCCAACAGCGGGTCAGAGGAGGAGCCAACAGCGGGTCAGGAGGGGCCGACAGCGGGTCAAGGGAGGGGCCGACAGCGGGTCAGAGGAGGAGCCAACAGCGGGTCAGGAGGGGCCGACAGCGGGTCAGGGGAGGGGCCAACAGCGGGTAAGAGGAGGGGCCAACAGCAGGTCAGGAGGGGCCGACAGCGGGTCAGAGGAGGGGCCGACAGCGGGTCAGAGGAGGAGCCAACAGCGGGTCAGCGGAGGGGCCAACAGCGGGTCAGAGGAGGAGCCAACAGCGGGTCAGAGGAGGAGCCAACAGCGGGTCAGGAGGGGCCGACAGCAGGTCAGGGGAGGGCCGACAGCGGGTCAGGAGGGGCCGACAGCGGGTCAGAGGAGGGGCCAACAGCGGGTCAGGAGGGGCCAACAGCGGGTCAGGAGGGGCCAACAGCGGGTCAGGAGGGGCCGACAGCGGGTCAGGGGAGGGGCCAACAGCGGGTAAGAGGAGGAGCCAACAGCGGGTCAGGAGGGGCCGACAGCGGGTCAGGGGAGGGGCCAACAGCGGGTAAGAGGAGGAGCCAACAGCGGGTCAGGAGGGGCCGACAGCGGGTCAGGGGAGGGGCCAACAGCGGGTCAGAGGAGGAGCCAACAGCGGGTCAGGAGGGGCCGACAGCGGGTCAAGGGAGGGGCCGACAGCGGGTCAGAGGAGGAGCCAACAGCGGGTCAGGAGGGGCCGACAGCGGGTCAGGGGAGGGGCCAACAGCGGGTAAGAGGAGGGGCCAACAGCAGGTCAGGAGGGGCCGACAGCGGGTCAGAGGAGGGGCCGACAGCGGGTCAGAGGAGGAGCCAACAGCGGGTCAGCGGAGGGGCCAACAGCGGGTCAGAGGAGGAGCCAACAGCGGGTCAGAGGAGGAGCCAACAGCGGGTCAGGAGGGGCCGACAGCAGGTCAGGGGAGGGCCGACAGCGGGTCAGGAGGGGCCGACAGCGGGTCAGAGGAGGGGCCGACAGCGGGTCAGAGGAGGAGCCAACAGCGGGTCAGCGGAGGAGCCAACAGCGGGTCAGGAGGGGCCGACAGCAGGTCAGGGGAGGGCCGACAGCGGGTCAGGAGGGGCCGACAGCGGGTCAGGAGAGGGGCCAACAGCGGGTCAGAGGAGGAGCCAACAGCGGGTCAGGAGGGGCCGACAGCGGGTCAGAGGAGGGGCCGACAGCGGGTCAGAGGAGGAGCCAACAGCGGGTCAGCGGAGGGGCCAACAGCGGGTCAGAGGAGGAGCCAACAGCGGGTCAGAGGAGGAGCCAACAGCGGGTCAGGAGGGGCCGACAGCAGGTCAGGGGAGGGCCGACAGCGGGTCAGGGAAGGGCCGATAGCGGGTCAGAGGAGGAGCCAACAGCGGGTCAGGAGGGGCCGACAGCGGGTCAGAGGAGGAGCCGACAGCGGGTCAGGGGAGGGGCCGACAGCGGGTCAGAGGAGGAGCCGACAGCGGGTCAGAGGAGGAGCCAACAGCGGGTCAGCGGAGGGGCCAACAGTGGGTCAGAGGAGGAACCAACAGCGGGTCAGGAGGGGCCGACAGCGGGTCAGGGGAGGGGAAAACAGCGGTTTAGAGGAGGAGCCGACAGCGGGTCAAAGGAGGAGCCAACACCAGGTCAGCGGAGGAGGCAACAGCGGGTCAGAGGAGGAACCAACAGCGGGTCAGGGGAGGGGCCGACAGCGGGTCAGAGGAGGAGCCGACAGCGGGTCAGAGGAGGAGCCGACAGCGGTTTAGAGGAGGACCCGACAGCGGGTCAGAGGAGGAGCCGACAGCGGGTCAGCGAAGGGGCCAACAGCGGGTCAGGAGGGGCCAACAGCAGGTCAGCGGAGGAGGCAACAGCGGGTCAGAGGAGGAACCAACAGCGGGTCAGGGGAGGGGCCGACAGCGGGTCAGAGGAGGAGCCGACAGCGGGTCAGAGGAGGAGCCGACAGCGGGTCAGAGGAGGAGCCGACAGCGGGTCAGCGGAGGAACCAACAGCGGGTCAGAGGAGGAGCCGACAGCTGGTCAGGGGAGGGGCCGACAGCGGGTCAGAGGAGGAGCCGACAGCGGGTCAGGAGGGGCCGACAGCAGGTCAGGGGAGGGGCCGACAGCGGGTCAGAGGAGGAGCCGACAGCGGGTCAGGAGGGGCCGACAGCGGGTCAGGGGAGGGGCCGACAGCGGGTCAGAGGAGGAGCCGACAGCGGGTCAGGAGGGGCCGACAGCAGGTCAGGGGAGGGGCCGACAGCGGGTCAGAGGAGGAGCCGACAGCGGGTCAGGAGGGGCCGACAGCGGGTCAGGGGAGGGGCCGACAGCGGGTCAGAGGAGGAGCCAACAGCGGGTCAGGAGGGGCCGACAGCGGGTCAGGGGAGGGGCCGACAGCGGGTCAGAGGAAGAGCCGACAGCGGGTCAGAGGAGGAGCCGACAGCAGGTCAGAGGAGAAGCCAACAGCGGGTCAGGAGGGGCCGACAGCGGGTTAAGAGGAGCCAACAGCGGGTCAGAGGAGGGGCCGACAGCGGGTCAGAGGAGGAGCCGACAGCGGGTCAGAGGAGGAGCCGACAGCGTGTCAGAGGAGAAGCCAACAGCGGGTCAGGAGGGGCCGACAGCAGGTCAGCGGAGGGGCCGACAGCGGGTCAGAGGAGGAGCCGACAGCGGGTCAGAGGAGGAGCCAACAGCGGGTCAGAGAAGGGGGACAGAGATGACAGTTGCTCTTTAAAAATTATGATTTAAATCAAATCCATCTTGCTGAGAATGGAAAGAACGATGATGGATAGAATAATGATGATGATGAAGATGGATGGAATGATGATGATAAATAAATAGATAGATGGATGAAATGATATATGATGGATGGAATATTGATGATGAAGGTGTTTGGAATGATGATAATGATGATGAAGGTGTTTGGAATGATGATGATGAATGGGTGGAATGATGATGATGATGGTATCTAGTATGTGGATGGTCTGTAGTAGTCTATGAGGCCTTGTTTTGGCATTATCAGTAGGGAGGACTCCAGACTCTGAGGAAGGTTTAGGGACAGATGAGTAGAGGAATAGATGAGTAGAGGAATAGATGAGTAGAGGAACAGACGAGTAGAGGAATAGACGAGTAGAGGAATAGATGAGTAGAGGAATAGATGAGTAGAGGGACAGATGAGTAGAGGAATAGATGAGTAGAGGAATAGATGAGTAGAGGGACAGATAAGTAGAGGGACAGATGAGTAGAGGAATAGATGAGTAGAGTGACAGATGAGTAGAGGGACAGATGAGTAGAGGAATAGATGGGTAGAGGAATAGATGAGTAGAGGAATAGATGAGTAGAGGAATAGATGAGTAGAGGGACAGATGAGCAGAGGAATAGATGAGTAGAGGAATAGATGAGTAGAGGGACAGATGAGTAGAGGAATAGATGAGTAGAGGAATAGATGAGTAGAGGGACAGATGAGTAGAGGAATAGATGAGTAGAAGGACAGAAGAGTAGAGAAATAGATGAGTAGAGGAATAGATGAGTAGAGGGACAGATGAGTAGAGGAATAGATGAGTAGAGGGACAGATGAGTAGAGGAATAGATGAGTAGAGGGACAGATGAGTAGAGGAATAGATGAGTAGAGGAATAGATGAGTAGAGGAATAGATGAGTAGAGGAATAGATGAGTAGAGGGACAGATAAGTAGAGGGACAGATGAGTAGAGGGACAGATGAGTAGAGGGATAGATGAGTAGAGGGACAGATGAGTAAAGGGACAGATGAGTAGAGGAATAGATGAGTAGAGGAATAGATGAGTAGAGGGACAGATGAGTAGAGGAATAGATGAGTAGAGGAATAGATGAGTAGAGGGACAGAAGAGTAGAGGAATAGATGAGTAGAGGAATAGATGAGTAGAGGGACAGATGATTAGAGGAATAGATGAGTAGAGGGACAGATGAGTAGAGGAATAGCTGAGTAGAGGAATAGATGAGTAGAGGAATAGATGAGTAGAGGGACAGATAAGTAGAGGGACAGATGAGTAGAGGGACAGATGAGTAGAGGAATAGATGAGTAGAGGGACAGATGAGTAGAGGGACAGATGAGTAGAGGGACAGATAAGTAGAGGGACAGATGAGTAGAGGAATAGATGAGTAGAGGGACAGATGAGTAGAGGGACAGATAAGTAGAGGGACAGATGAGTAGAGGAATAGATGAGTAGAGGAATAGATGAGTAGAGGGACAGATGAGTAGAGGAATAGATGAGTAGAGGGACAGATGAGTAGAGGGACAGATGAGTAGAGGGACAGATGAGTAGAGGAATAGATGAGTAGAGGAATAGACGAGTAGAGGAATAGATGAGTAGAGGAATAGATGAGTAGAGGAATAGACGAGTAGAGGAATAGACGAGTAGAGGAATAGATGAGTAGAGGGACAGATGAATAGAGGAATAGACGAGTAGAGGAATAGATGAGTAGAGGGACAGATGAGTAGAGGAATAGATGAGTAGAGGAATAGATGAGTAGAGGGACAGATGAGTAGAGGAATAGACGAGTAGAGGAATAGATGAGTAGAGGGACAGATGAGTAGAGGAATAGACGAGTAGAGGAATAGACGAGTAGAGGAATAGATGAGTAGAGGGACAGATGAGTAGAGGAATAGACGAGTAGAGGAATAGACGAGAAGAGGAATAGATGAGTAGAGGGACAGATGAGTAGAGGAATAGATGAGTAGAGGAATAGATGAGTAGAGGGACAGATGAGTAGAGGGACAGATGAGTAGAGGGACAGATGAGTAGAGGGACAGATGAGTAGAGGAATAGATGAGTAGAGGGACAGATGAGTAGAGGAATAGATGAGTAGAGGAACAGATGAGCAGAGGAATAGATGAGCAGAGGAATAGATGAGTAGAGGAATAGATGAGTAGAGGGACAGATGAGTAGAGGAATAGATGAGTAGAGGAATAGATGAGTAGAGGGACAGATGAGTAGAGGGACAGATGAGTAGAGGAATAGATGAGTAGAGGGACAGATGAGTAGAGGGACAGATGAGTAGAGGGACAGATGAGTAGAGGAATAGATGAGTAGAGGAATAGATGAGTAGAGGAATAGATGAGTAGAGGAACAGACGAGTAGAGGAACAGACGAGTAGAGGAATAGACGAGTAGAGGAATAGATGAGTAGAGGAACAGACGAGTAGAGGAATAGACGAGTAGAGGAATAGACGAGTAGAGGAATAGACGAGTAGAGGAATAGACGAGTAGAGGAATAGATGAGTAGAGGGACAGATGAGTAGAGGAATAGATGAGTAGAGGAATAGATGAGTAGAGGGACAGATGAGTAGAGGGACAGATGAGTAGAGGGACAGATGAGTAGAGGGACAGATGAGTAGAGGAATAGATGAGTAGAGGGACAGATGAGTAGAGGAATAGATGAGTAGAGGGACAGATGAGTAGAGGGACAGATGAGTAGAGGGACAGATGAGTAGAGGGACAGATGAGTAGAGGAATAGATGAGTAGAGGAATAGATGAGTAGAGGGACAGATGAGTAGAGGAAGAGACGAGTAGAGGAACAGACGAGTAGAGGAACAGACGAGTAGAGGAATAGACGAGTAGAGGAATAGATGAGTAGAGGGACAGATGAGTAGAGGAATAGATGAGTAGAGGGACAGATGAGTAGAGGAATAGATGAGTAGAGGGACAGATGAGCAGAGGAATAGAAGAGTAGAGGAATAGACGAGTAGAGGAACAGATGAGTAGAGGAACAGATGAGCAGAGGAATAGAAGAGTAGAGGAATAGACGAGTAGAGGAATAGATGAGTAGAGGAATAGATGAGTAGAGGAACAGATGAGTAGAGGAATAGATCTATTTCCTTACATGACGTCTCTTGGGAACTCTCGGTGGCACAGAAGTGTTTGGTGGCTCCTCTGGAATCGTTGGATGACTCTGTGATCCTCCGGCATTAGAACTTCCCTCTGAGCGGAGTTTTCTAAGAGACAAAAGTTGTCCATCAGCCATTGTTCTCCTCCAATCTGACACTAACCCCTCTATCTACCCCCTTCCATGGAACTCCCACCATCTGTGAGGGACCTGAGAGTATCACCCTCCATGTGTCCATCCCCCGACTGTCCATCCCCCGACTGTCCATCCCCCGACTGTCCATCCCCCGACTGTCCATCCCCCGAACTTCTCCATTCAGAGGAATGATAAACACAGAGAGAGTGCAGATTTCTGGACATCTCAGAGTGTTCTAATCTCCTTCATCCGGATATGGAGATCACATCACTCTACATCCTCTATGACATCACTGGGGTAATAATACTATATTATATATAAAGTCCAGGCTGAGGCTCTAATTCTCACCCCCTGCTGTCAGCAGACATCACCATGGTAATAATACTCCTCTCTATATAATAATACTATACACAGATTATTATTAATATAAAGTCCAGGCTGAGGATCGAACCCACCTCACAGCGGTCAGCAGACACTCATACCAGCTGTTCATGTCCTGTTGATCAGATGACATCAGAAGAAGTTTCTCCCTCTTGAAGGACAGCTGTGAACAGAAAGACTATGAGGAGTCGGAGTGTTCCCAGGAGACCAGAGAAATGGGGGGCAAGATATAAGGAACAAGGGTTAGAGGGGCAGAGGTAAGAGGGAGAGGGGTAAAAGGAGAGCGCTAGCGGGGGAGGGGTAAAGGTACAGAGATAGGAGGGATAAAGGGGCAGAGATAAGGGGAAGTAAATAGGCAATGGTATAAGGGAAGGGGTAAAGGGGGAAGTGATAAGAGGGAGGGGTAAGAAATCTGAAAAAAAGGGGGAGGGTTAAAGCAGCAGAAGTAGGAGGAGGGGTAAAGAGATAAGGGGGAGGGGTAAAGAGATAGGGTGGTGGTAACAAGGAACAGATAAGGGGGAGGGGTAAAGAGATAAGGTGGTGGTAACAAGGAAGAGATTAGGGGGAGGGATGAAGAGATATGGGGGAGGGGTAAAGAGATAAGGTGATGGTAACAAGGAGGAGGTAAGAGATAAGGTGGTGGTGGTAACAAGGAGGAGGTAAGAGATAAGGAGGTGGTAACAAGGAGGAGGTAAGAGATAAGGTGGTGGTGGTAACAAGGAGGAGGTAAGAGATAAGGTGGAGGTGGTAACAAGGAGGAGGTAAGAGATAAGGTGGTGGTGGTAACGAGGAGGAGGTAAGAGATAAGGTGGAGGTGGTAACAAGGAGGAGGTAAGAGATAAGGTGATGGTAACAAGGAGGAGGTAAGAGATAAGGTGGTGGTGGTAACAAGGAGGAGGTAAGAGATAAGGTGATGGTAACAAGGAGGAGGTAAGAGATAAGGTGGTGGTGGTAACGAGGAGGAGGTAAGAGATAAGGTGGAGGTGGTAACAAGGAGGAGGTAAGAGATAAGGTGATGGTGGTAACAAGGAGGAGGTAAGAGATAAGGTGGTGGTAACGAGGAGGAGGTAAGAGATAAGGTGGAGGTGGTAACAAGGAGGAGGTAAGAGATAAGGTGGTGGTAACAAGGAGGAGGTAAGAGATAAGGTGGTGGTGGTAACAAGGAGGAGGTAAGAGATAAGGTGGTGGTAACAAGGAGGAGGTAAGAGATAAGGTGATGGTAACAAGGAGGAGGTAAGAGATAAAGTGGTGGTAACAAGGAGGAGGTAAGAGATAAGGTGGTGGTGGTAACAAGGAGGAGGTAAGAGATAAGGTGGTGGTGGTAACAAGGAGGAGGTAAGAGATAAGGTGGTGGTAACAAGGAGGAGGTAAGAGATAAGGTGGAGGTGGTAACAAGGAGGAGGTAAGAGATAAGGTGGTGGTGGTAACAAGGAGGAGGTAAGAGATAAGGTGGTGGTGGTAACAAGGAGGAGGCAAGAGATAAGGTGGTGGTGGTAACGAGGAGGAGGTAAGAGATAAGGTGGAGGTGGTAACAAGGAGGAGGTAAGAGATAAGGTGATGGTAACAAGGAGGAGGTAAGAGATAAGGTGGTGGTAACAAGGAGGAGGTAAGAGATAAGGTGGTGGTAACAAGGAGGAGGTAAGAGATAAGGCGGTGGTGGTAACAAGGAGGAGGTAAGATATAAGGTGGTGGTAACAAGGAGGAGGTAAGAGATAAGGTGGTGGTGGTAACAAGGAGGAGGTAAGAGATAAGGTGGTGGTAACAAGGAGGAGGTAAGAGATAAGGTGGTGGTGGTAACAAGGAGGAGGTAAGAGATAAGGTGGTGGTGGTAACAAGGAGGAGGTAAGAGATAAGGTGGTGGTGGTAACGAGGAGGAGGTAAGAGATAAGGTGGAGGTGGTAACAAGGAGGAGGTAAGAGATAAGGTGATGGTAACAAGGAGGAGGTAAGAGATAAGGTGGTGGTAACAAGGAGGAGGTAAGAGATAAGGTGGTGGTGGTAACAAGGAGGAGGTAAGAGATAAGGTGGTGGTGGTAACGAGGAGGAGGTAAGAGATAAGGTGGAGGTGGTAACAAGGAGGAGGTAAGAGATAAGGTGATGGTAACAAGGAGGAGGTAAGAGATAAGGTGGTGGTAACAAGGAGGAGGTAAGAGATAAGGTGGTGGTGGTAACAAGGAGGAGGTAAGAGATAAGGTGGTGGTGGTAACAAGGAGGAGGTAAGAGATAAGTTGGTGGTAACAAGGAGGAGGTAAGAGATAAGGTGGTGGTAACAAGGAGGAGGTAAGAGATAAGGTGATGGTAACAAGGAGGAGGTAAGAGATAAGGTGGTGGTGGTAACAAGGAGGAGGTAAGAGATAAGGTGGTGGTAACAAGGAGGAGGTAAGAGATAAGGTGGTGGTGGTAACAAGGAGGAGGTAAGAGATAAGGTGGTGGTGGTAACAAGGAGGAGGTAAGAGATAAGGTGGTGGTGGTAACAAGGAGGAGGTAAGAGATAAGGTGGTGGTAACAAGGAGGAGGTAAGAGATAAGGTGGTGGTGGTAACAAGGAGGAGGTAAGAGATAAGGAGGTGGTAACAAGGAGGAGGTAAGAGATAAGGTGGTGGTGGTAACAAGGAGGAGGTAAGAGATAAGGTGGAGGTGGTAACAAGGAGGAGGTAAGAGATAAGGTGGTGGTGGTAACGAGGAGGAGGTAAGAGATAAGGTGGAGGTGGTAACAAGGAGGAGGTAAGAGATAAGGTGATGGTAACAAGGAGGAGGTAAGAGATAAGGTGGTGGTGGTAACAAGGAGGAGGTAAGAGATAAGGTGGTGGTGGTAACAAGGAGGAGGTAAGAGATAAGGTGGTGGTAACAAGGAGGAGGTAAGAGATAAGGTGATGGTAACAAGGAGGAGGTAAGAGATAAAGTGGTGGTAACAAGGAGGAGGTAAGAGATAAGGTGGTGGTGGTAACAAGGAGGAGGTAAGAGATAAGGTGGTGGTGGTAACAAGGAGGAGGTAAGAGATAAGGTGGTGGTAACAAGGAGGAGGTAAGAGATAAGGTGGAGGTGGTAACAAGGAGGAGGTAAGAGATAAGGTGGTGGTGGTAACAAGGAGGAGGTAAGAGATAAGGTGGTGGTGGTAACAAGGAGGAGGCAAGAGATAAGGTGGTGGTGGTAACGAGGAGGAGGTAAGAGATAAGGTGGAGGTGGTAACAAGGAGGAGGTAAGAGATAAGGTGATGGTAACAAGGAGGAGGTAAGAGATAAGGTGGTGGTAACAAGGAGGAGGTAAGAGATAAGGTGGTGGTAACAAGGAGGAGGTAAGAGATAAGGCGGTGGTGGTAACAAGGAGGAGGTAAGATATAAGGTGGTGGTAACAAGGAGGAGGTAAGAGATAAGGTGGTGGTGGTAACAAGGAGGAGGTAAGAGATAAGGTGGTGGTAACAAGGAGGAGGTAAGAGATAAGGTGGTGGTGGTAACAAGGAGGAGGTAAGAGATAAGGTGGTGGTGGTAACGAGGAGGAGGTAAGAGATAAGGTGGAGGTGGTAACAAGGAGGAGGTAAGAGATAAGGTGGTGGTGGTAACAAGGAGGAGGTAAGAGATAAGGTGATGGTAACAAGGAGGAGGTAAGAGATAAGGTGGTGGTGGTAACAAGGAGGAGGTAAGAGATAAGGTGGTGGTGGTAACGAGGAGGAGGTAAGAGATAAGGTGGAGGTGGTAACAAGGAGGAGGTAAGAGATAAGGTGATGGTAACAAGGAGGAGGTAAGAGATAAGGTGATGGTAACAAGGAGGAGGTAAGAGATAAGGTGGTGGTGGTAACAAGGAGGAGGTAAGAGATAAGGTGGTGGTGGTAACGAGGAGGAGGTAAGAGATAAGGTGGAGGTGGTAACAAGGAGGAGGTAAGAGATAAGGTGATGGTAACAAGGAGGAGGTAAGAGATAAGGTGGTGGTAACAAGGAGGAGGTAAGAGATAAGGTGGTGGTGGTAACAAGGAGGAGGTAAGAGATAAGGTGGTGGTGGTAACAAGGAGGAGGTAAGAGATAAGTTGGTGGTAACAAGGAGGAGGTAAGAGATAAGGTGGTGGTAACAAGGAGGAGGTAAGAGATAAGGTGATGGTAACAAGGAGGAGGTAAGAGATAAGGTGGTGGTAACAAGGAGGAGGTAAGAGATAAGGTGGTGGTGGTAACAAGGAGGAGGTAAGAGATAAGGTGGTGGTAACAAGGAGGAGGTAAGAGATAAGTTGGTGGTAACAAGGAGGAGGTAAGAGATAAGTTGGTGGTAACAAGGAGGAGGTAAGAGATAAGGAGGTGGTAACAAGGAGGAGGTAAGAGATAAGGTGGTGGTAACAAGGAGGAGGTAAGAGATAAGGTGGTGGTAACAAGGAGGAGGTAAGAGATAAGTTGGTGGTAACAAGGAGGAGGTAAGAGATAAGGAGGTGGTAACAAGGAGGAGGTAAGAGATAAGGTGGTGGTGGTAACAAGGAGGAGGTAAGAGTTGGGTGATATAGGAAGGTTTATGGAGAGGAGGTAACACTCACACTGATCAGCCCTCCTTGGCTCTGGGTGTGGCCCAGGACTCTCTCCACCCGGCATTCTCTCAGTGGGTAGATCGCCTGACAGCAGAATTTATGGGCGTTGATGGGGTGTAAGGGGTGACAAGATGAGGTGACAGCCAGGACATCAGAGAAGAGGAAGAGCATGCGATGTTTGACCTCCTCTCCACTGGGCGGTACAAGAGACAGCCATCCTTCTCTGATATATCGTCTTCCTGGAAGAGAGATCACCAAATCACCTGTCACAGAAGTCTCAGATGGAAGCATCCCTGTGTATTACTGCCATCCTACTGGAAAGAACTGTTATCCCTATCTCAACTGACCACTTGTTAAGGATTCCTGTCAGGTCTTCTAGGACTCTGGAGACCTCCAGTACTCACAGTACGTAAAGGATCCATGCCTGGTCCTCCAGAATTTTTATAATTCCTAGGATTTCCAGTTACAGGATCCCAGCTGGGTCTTTCAGGAGCTTCAGGACTCCTGTGACTTCCATTACTCACAGTATCCATGTCAGGTCTTACAGGATTTTCAGAATTTCTAAGATCTCCAGCACCCACAGGATCCCTGCCAGATCTTCCAGGAGTTCTGGGACTCCTGGAACCTCCACTACTCACAGAATACCTGCCGGATCTTCGAGTATTTCCAGAATTCCTAGGATCTCCAGTATTCACAAGATCTATGTCAAGTATTCCAGTATCTCTACTACCTCTGGGAATTGCATAGCTCCCAGTAACAATGCTGGGCATGTCCTCAGACCAGGAACAGAATTTACTGTAGGCTCCAGCTTTTGAAGTGGCCAGTGCCAGGTCTTTTCAGCTACTTGAGAGCCTACGACTATAAAACTTACCTGCCATTTGCCTATTTGACCTGGCTACTATTCACCTGCCTCTACCCATCTGGATCTTACTACTCCTATGTCAGTAGCCCTGCAAAGAGTCTCCGCACCACAATCTCTCCAAATAAGCCACCCCCTTGGTGGTGGGACAATCTTGAAGGGACCTCTCGGATCATATACCCAGACATTATCATACATACAACATGTCATCTATCCAAACAGTACCGGACATATATGTCGTGTACCCAGACAGTACCATACATACATGTCATCTACCAAGACAGTATGATACATACAACATGTCATCTACCTAGACAGTACCGGACATACAATGATGTAAAGGGAAACAAAGGTTCCTGGCCCAGAAGGGCATAAGCTTGAACCACCATCTAGAGAATCCACCTAGAAATAGTGGATGCCAAAGTTGTTCGTCTTTTCCTAGGACCATCCATGACGATGAACAAAGAATCAGTCTTCCAAGTGTAAGTGGTAAATTTGAAGTATAATCTAATGGGCCGAACCACATCCAAATAATGAGCTACTTCCTTAGGAAAAGAAGAAGGACTGGGACACAGAGAGGGCAAGACGATGTCCTCATTTAAATGAAAGGCCGATTCCACCTTTGGCAGAAAGGACAACCAAGACCAAACTACCACCATATCCTTATGATGCACCAAAAACAGTTGCTGCCAATTGAGAGACCCTACATGCCAAAATGATGGCCACCAGAAAGGCGAGAGTGTCCTGACAGGAATTTATTGGATATTCTTGAAGGCAAGCTTTTGCAAGGTAGATAAAATCAACTTCAGGCCCCATGGCGGTAGAGGAGGTCTTATTGATGGAACAACACGCATGACCCCCTGGATGAAGGTACAGACCAGGGAAGGAAGCCAAAGAAGATTGGAAGAATATGGCCAGGGTTAAAACCTGGCCCTTCACGATACTCAGGGCCATCCGACGGTCCATGCCATTTGCAGAAAAGCCAAAAGGCGGGCCACCGAGAACTAGCGGGATGAAAACCCAGTGATTGCAATATGCAAAGTACAACTTCCAGATGGTGGACTTCTGGGGTCGAAGCCTCATGGAAATATCAGTCTGAGAGACAGACCCTTATCCTTCAGCATCTGGCTTTCCACAGCCACGTCGTTAAAGCCAGCGGCTGTAAAGCAGGGTGGAAGTTCAAACCTTGAGAGAGAAGGTTTGGACCAAGCAGAGGGCGCCAGGGTACATCGGCAACTAGTTGAACAAGATCTGCGAACCAGGCTTGGCATAGCCAATCTGTAGCCACCAGAAATACCGACATGTCCTCCTTCTCGATCCTCCACAGCAACCGGGGGGAGACGTTTCAACTGAGGAAAGGCATACATCAGGGAGTACTTGTACCACAGAGCCACCAGTGCATTTGATGCATTGGCCCAGGGATCCCTCCACCTGGCCAAAAACATGGGAAATTTCCATTTGAGTTTGGATGCAAAGAGATCCATGTCTGGCGTGCGCTAGCGTTGCAGAATCTGGTGAAAGACCTCCATGTGTAGAGACCATTCCCCTTGATCCAGATTCTAAAGACTGAGATAGTCTGGCCGCCAATTGTCAGTTGCCAGAATGTGGACTGAGGACTAGGTTGGGACATGGAAGTCAGCCCAATCGAGGATCCGAGATGCTTCCAGAGCAGCTGCCGAGTCTCTTGGCGCTGCCTCAGTGATTATGTCTTCTATAGCTGTGGCATTGTCCGATTGGACCCTGATGGAGCAACTCTCGAGAAGAGCTGTACTAATGGAGAGGGACAAATGGGTTGCCCTGAGCTCTAGAATGTTAATGGCAAGCCTGGTTTCCTCTGGAGTCCATCAACCTTGAACCAAAAAGTGACCCACCCCCACCCCCCCTCAACTGAAGAGACTGGCACCCATAGTAACAATCTTGCATCCATAGTAACAATCTACAGCAGTGGAGGAGAACAAATTCACCAAGACAGAGACACATTTTCCAGGTCAGACAAGTGAATGGCCTGGTCCAGTGACCTCAGGACCCTGTTCCACTTGGCCGGAATCTTTCAGTGTAAGGGCTTGGTGTGGGGTTGGGCATAAGCAACCGCTCTGAAGAAAGGGAGCTTGAGCCTCAGGACCTTCATGCAAAAGCAGATGGAGACCGCAGAGAGGCTAGATAAAGGACATGAGGGCGAAGCTTCTGAAGTTTCTCCAGTGGGAGAAAAATTCTGACCATCCCCGTATCCAGAACAAGACCCATGTACTCCAAGCTAGGAGAAGGAAGAAGGACTGACTTGCGAAGATTTAGTGTCCACTCAAAATCCTCCAATGACCTGATTGTGATTGAAAGATCGCGTTCCAGATCTGACACAGACTCTACCCACAGGAGCAGGTTGGCCAGATTATGGACCAGAGGAATTGATGGCTTTGGTAGATAGGAACGTGGAGGTAGGATTCCTAGATATCAGTTGAGGCCAGGAGATCTACTTGATGTAGGGAAGCTACTGACATCTGAAACTTGCATACTTTCACAAAGCTGTTCAGGGCCTTTAGATCCAGAACTAGATGAACACTGTTCTTCATCGGAATTGTGAACAGATTTGAATTGAAGCCCCTGAACCTTTTGGAGGGTAGTACCAGGGATATCACCCCCTGATCCAGAAGCCCTCTGAGTGCATGTCAGCCAGACACTAAGGGGGGAGAGAAAAGAAGCAATCTGAAGCTGCTGGAAGTAGACCACCTCCAGGACCAATTTGTCAGTGATAAGAGACAGCTAATAGTCCACAAACAACAGAAGACGACCTACAACCTTAAGATATGGAAGTGGAGGGTTCACGTTCATGCAAACAATACAAAAAAAGGTCACTGTCCCCACCTATAACTGGTCTTCACAGCAAGGAGCACTGGAAGGGCAAACGCATGTCAAATAAAACAAAAGAATTTCCAAGCTCAACTTACCAACCAGCCTGCGACCAACCGAATTAACCTAACAGTATGCGTTAAAAACAGGGGTTTAGTTGCACACATTTGCAAATACATGCGTAAGCCCTGTTTTTAATGCATACTGTTACACAGGTTAATTCGGTTGGTCGCAGGCTGGTTGGTAAGTTGAGCTTGGAAATTCTTTGGTTTTTATGCAGAGACTTATCTGTGGACTTGAAGGCTTTGAGCTGAAAGATACACTTGGAACCAGAAGAGGCAATGGGTTTAGTGGACTTTTCTTTTGTGAAGGAACCTTGGCTGTGAAAAAACAGGATTTTTTATAACAGCTTACCTGTAAAATCATTTTCTTTCGATGGACATCATGGGACACAGAACTACAGTAATAACTGATGGGTTATGTAGGTACCTTTAGGTATTGGACACTGGTCACACCTAATCAGGAAGTTCAACCCCCTATATAATCCCTCCCCTTCCTGGGGATACCTCAGTTTTGTAGCAGAGCAATATAAGTGTATTAGAAGAGGGGTGGGACCTCTGTGTCCTGTGATGTCCATCGAAAGAAAAGGATTTTACAGGTAAGCTGTTATAAAAATCCTATTTTCTTTCTCGAACATCACGGGACACAGAGCCACAGTAATAACTGAGGGGATGTCCCAAAGCAATGCCAACTGGGGGGGGGGGGGGGGAGGATAACAACCAAGTAGGGTGCAATCAGACCTGAGGACCCTGTACCGCTGCCTGCAGCACACTACGCCCAAAGGCGATATCCTCATGCCCTCTCACATCCACCTGATAGAATCTGGTGAATGTATGGACTGAAGACCAGGTTGCGGCCTTGCAGATCTGAGCCATAGAGGCCTGGTGATGCACTGCCCAAGAAGCACCAATAGCCCTTGTGGAATGTGCCTTGATCTGAAACGGAGGAATCTTCTGTTTCAAACCGTGAGCTTGAATGATCAATTGTCAAACCCATTTAGAAATGGTCACTTTTGACGCTGCCTGTCCTCTATTGGGACCCTCTGGCAGCACAAACAAAACATCAGTTTTGCGAACCTGAGCAGTTGCTTCCAGATAGGCCTTGACTGCTCTTACTACATCCAAAGAATGTAGAGATCTCTCTTCCGGAGAACAGGGATCTGGAAAAAAGGAAGGCAGAACAATGTCTTGGTTTAGATGAAAATCTAAAACCACCTTCGGTAAAAAACTAGGATGAGGGCGCAATACCACTCTATCCTTGTGTACAATCAAATAAGGCTCCTTACAGGAAAGAGCTGCTAATTCTGATACTCTTCTAGCAGAAGAAATGGCTACCAGAAAAATTAGTTTCTTTGTCAGCAAGACCAAAGGAATCTGACGTATTGGTTCAAAATGCTGTTTCTGTAACACAGCCAGAACCAAGTTCAAGTCCCAGGGGTTTAGGGGCGCCTTAACCGGAGGATTAAGACGCATCACCCCCTGCATAAAGCTTCGGACCAAAGAATGAGAAGCAAGTGGCCGTTGAAACAATACTGATAAGGCCAAGACCTGGCCCTTGATGGTACTCAAGGCCAGCTTCATCTCTAATCCTAATTGTAGAAAGTCAAGAATTCTACCTATGACATATTTCCTGGGATGCCAACCTCTGGATTCACACCAGGTTATATAAGCTTTCCAGACTCTATGATAAATCATTCTGGAAGCTGGCTTCCTTGCATTGATCAAGGTAGATATGACAGGACCTGAGAGCCCACGACTCTTCAGAACGTGGGTCTTAATAGCCAAACCGTCAAATTTAGCGTTTGTAAGGCAGGATGGAACACTGGACCTTGAGATAACAGGTCTGGGAGTACCGGTAGGGTCCACGGGGAACCCACTGTCATTCTTACTATTTCTGCATACCAAGTCCTTCTGGGCCAAGCGGGGGCCACCAGAAGTACCGACTTCCTTTCCTGCCTGATCCTGCGAAGGAGTCGTGGTAGTAGCAGAATAGGCGGGAATGCGTAAATCAGTGAGAACCGATGCCACGGAATCACCAACGCATCCGTCCCGCATGCAAGAGGATCCCTCGTCCTTGCCACAAATCTGTCTATCTTTTTGCTGAATCGGGATGCAAAGAGATCTACATCTGGAACCCCCCATCTTTGGCATACGGCCCAAAAGACGTCGGGATGCAGAGACCATTCCCCTGGGAGTAACTGCCGGTGACTTAGATAGTCCGCCTGCCAGTTCTCTATCCCTGGAATGAAAACTGCCGATATGCATGGCACATGCATCTCTCCCCAGACTAAGATCTGGTTCACCTCCTTTTGAGCAGCTCGGCTCCGGGTGTCTCCCTGATGATTGACATAAGCCACTGCTGTGGCATTGTCGGACTGCATCCTGACCGGGCAACCCTGTAGCCTGATAGTCCAGGTTTTTAGGGCTAGCTATACCGCCCGGATCTCCAGAATGTTGATGGGTAGGGTCGTCTCGATCTTGGACCATAGCCCCTGGATCGCAGACTGTTCCAGAACTGCTCCCCAACCTGACAGACTGGCATCTGTTGTTACCACCGTCCAGGTAACCAGTAGAAAGGATTTCCCCTTCTGTAGGTTTTTGGGTATGAGCCACCAATTGAGGCTCTGACGCACCGCATGCGACAGGTGCATCGGAAAGTCTAATGCCTGAACCTTCTTGTTCCAGGCCGACAGAATACTGTGTTGCAGTAGTCTTGAATGGAACTGAGTATAGGGAACTGCTTCGAATGAAGACACCATCTTTCCTAGTAGCCTCATACAAAGGCGGACAGATGGACCCTTCTTGGTCCTGACTGTCAGAATCAGCTCCCTTAAAACAGTGATCTTTGCCTGAGGAAGAAATACTTTCTCCTGGCTTGTATCTATGATCAGACCCAAATACTCCAGTCTTCTTACTGGTTTTAGGAAAGATTTTTCTAGGTTGAGGATCCAACCTAGATGTTCCAGATACTTGAGCGTGGTACAGACCCAATCTTCACCTCTCACGGTGGGCTTGGTTTGAAAAAACCGTCAGAGACTGGGGCCCCCTACTAATAGGGGGATCCTGCAGTTCTGGCCCTGTAAAGCACCCAGCCAGAAATTAGGAGATTTAAAGCCATTTTCTGATCTGCTGGGTCCAGCTCTCTAAAAAGAGAAGCGTTACAGGTAAAACCTCGTTTCTTCGGACACGAGGCCCGGGTACCATCCAACTCGGCCTAGAAAAGACACTTTGAAATGGATCCGGTTCGCCTGGCTTGCCCCAGTATAGGATATTAGGATCTTCCCCTTGGAGCTCAGCACAGGACATCTTTACACGTCCATCACGTAAGACACTGGCGTAAAAACTAAGGTATCCCTGCAAGGGGGAGGGATTATATAGGGGGTTGAACTTCCTGATTAGGGTCTGACCAGTGTCCAATACCTAAAGGTACCTATATAACCCATCAGTTATTACTGTGGCTCTGTGTCCCGTGATGTCCGAGAAAGAAATATGTTTGTGCGCTATGGAGAGGCAAGTGTTACGACATGGCTCCTTATTCTTCCAAGCCTGAAGCAGAAAAGTACTTTTACAACCAGTGATGTTCTTTATGATCTTGTCTAGAGAAGCACCAAAAAAGACGATCGCCCGCAAAGGGCATCTTGGTAAGGACATTCCTGGGTGGCCGATCCGCTGACCAGCGCTTGAGCCAAATCAACGCCACTAAACAAAAGCAGAAGCCTACAGATGAGGAACCAGTTGCCTGGAATCCAGATTTGCATTACACAAATGCTGCAGGCCCTGAAATAACTGCCACAGAGACAGTAAAGGAAATAAAGCTTAAAGGGGCCCAGTCAGACTCCCCTGACCTGGGTCTCAAAGTTTAGATACTTGGGGATTGAAATCCAGGGAGATCTTTCCTGTTACTCAACTGATAATTCATATCCAGAATTGCAACAGCTAACCCTTAAAGGAGAAGTACGGGAAAGCTTGTTTGGCTGTACTTAATATACTATGGATCACAGGAGTAAGGTTCATTCTACACTCCTGTGACCCGTTTTCAGCAGAGAGCAGACTGGAATCCGCTCTCTGCTGACATCACAGAAGTCAGTCCAGGCTCCCTGTCATCAGGACAATGGAAGTCGGGATCCGCCAGGTCCCTGGACCGACACTCGGCTCAGCCTCTCAGCGAGCTGTTGAGAGCCTGAGCCGGCCACCCCACCCCAGCTCAGCGCTCCAGTGAGCGAGGAGGGGGCAGAGCAGAGAGCTGCTGATTGACAGTAAGCAGTTCTCTGATCGGGGAGCCGAGAGAACCGAGCGATCGGCGGGGGACCGATGCGGCATCCACCTAGGTAAGTATTATTTAGGAGAATAAAATACAAAGCCATACTTCTCTTTTAGGTGTCAGGTGTGGAGATCCCTGATAGTTTCCCCGTAGGGCAGGATTAATCTCCTAAAAATTTTATTTCTCTCCAATTTCCCCTAAGAGGCCCGAAAAGTGAATCCCAGCATGACGACTCCGATACGTACCACAGTCAGGGTGTGGGGACAGATAACGTCAGCGATCGGTGAAATAAGCGCGATCTCTCCTCACACCCCACTTTGGGGTAACCCCCGATTGCCGCATCTTCGCTCCATGCCCGATCCTCATGTATGGGCCAGGTTTGCTATTAAAAAAACAGATGACTGCTACCCTTTCCTTATGCCCCGTACACACAATCCGATTATCGGACGAATGATCGGCCGTTTTTTTTTTTGCATGCTGATCTCACGTCGAATCTGATGAGTTTACTAAAGTCACGAAAATTCCTGTAGGACAGCATAAAAATTCGGAAGTGATGTCATGTGTTGTAATGCATTTGTATTGCATTTTCGAACGATAGGTGTACTGATGAAACGAAAATCGTACCATCTGGCATCGTACGAAAAAAATTTCCGTGCATGTCCGATAGAATAATATCGGATGAACTGTCCTGATCGGCTCTCGAAAGCTCTGAACTAACGATTTGATTATCATACGATCGATTTGAATGCGTCATTTTTCGTACGATTTTCGGATCGCGTGTAAGGGGCATTAGTCTTAAAGTCACGTTTTAACTGTTTACCCGCCACTTACAGCTGCTCCACGCAGTGCAGTCAGGTTCCCACTGTGGTGACGTCCCTCACGGTGGAGAGTTTCCCTATTTCCAGCAATGCATACAAGATCCAATCGTCCCTGAATCTTAGAATCTCTAGTAAGGATACTGGTAAGGGAACTCGCTTATTTAATACCTGGTAAGGTGGCATCCCTACTGCTGAGGCCTGGGATGAAGAGATC